>JANHGN010008996.1:103319-175543 GCA_024605025.1 Megaceryle maxima
TCCCTGAAGGTGCCGCCTGCTACTTTCTGCACCCCCAGCGTGGTGCAGAAGATTTATCAGTGACCTTGGTCTGCACAGGAGCGAGTATAAGCAAGAGCCTTTCTGCACACCAGTCCTGGGTACTAACTCTAAACATGGGGTGTTATCACTGCTGGGAGCAGCCACTGCCTGTGAAAACAGGCTGCTAACTTCAGACAGTGCAGTTAGAAGAGGCTGAGCTGAAAAGTAAAATCACTGAACAGAATTTGTTCTGTTCTAAAGCAATCAGCCACCTGACTTGAAGGAAAGGCAAATTCACAACAGGAACCACATCAGGTGGAAAGCAGAAACGCCTAATATTTGACTCTTACCATGAAGAGGTCAACGCTATGGTACTAGTCCTTTCTCTTTAGTCTCAGGGGGCCATGCAGACATTTGAGAGTTTGAGGAGCCCTTTCCCCAGAAGCGCCACACTGTACCCAGACCTCTCCTGCAAGACAGGAACCCTACAGGCACAGTCCTGCAGCAAAGACTCATGCAGTGGAGTTTCATTCCCTCTGTCTTGCACTATTTAACATCAAACCCCTAGTGTGGAGACAGTTCCACAATGCTCAAATATATTGAAACATAAAAATTCAGACAGTAGCCGCTATTTCTTAACTGAAAAGCCTGGCTGACCCTTGAGACAGGGCTACTGCTGTCATGAGATAAACCGTGAGCATAAAATCCTTCTGCCACTCCTCAACCTTAACACATGGCAGACACACAAAAGGGGGGTAGCCCTCTGCTATGGCAGATGCAAATCGAGCAGATTACACCTTCCTGGATGAGAAAGTGTCACTTTGATCAACTTGTCTAGGTAATATTCCACTCTGCAGCATGGAAACTGTTCTCAAAATAGGTTTCTAATTTCTGTACAGATTAGATGCAACCAAGCTACTTTACTTGCTGATAATTTATCTAATACCTCTTAGCTGTGCCGTCACATTCACTACAATGAGTTGGACAAGGAGGTATCAGCTGTCCTGTAGAAAATTCAGAGAATTATTAATAAAGGAGCAGCCTGCTCGGATTAGACACAAATTAGTCCTGCTTTTCCAGGCTGGAACCTGCAAATCCTTATTCTCTTGCTGTCACAGCTACATCCTGCCCTGTCTGTCAGCATCTCATGCCTGCTAAATTCTTGTGCCATGTCATACCTCAGATTAGCCCCTTTGTGAGAAAGGATGAAAATATGTTGTGAAGGATCAAGGTTTGCATCACCGTGAAGGACACACTAGTGCAGTGTTCCCAAGTACCTAACATTAAGCAAAAGGTATCACTAGGAAAATTTCCAGCAGAAAAAATGAAAAGAAGTTTTATATGACTCATTCAGTAGATCCATGATCTTGTTTGACTGAAGTCCTTACTTTCTGGGCAGCAGGGAACCTCTTAGGCTCAAGGATCAGAATACTGTATGCTTTGAAATTCTCCCAGGATTTCCTACAGGGATTTCTACAAGGAGGAATGATCTTGCCTTTTAAACCCTGCAAAACAAAAATGCTTCTTTTCTGTAATCTCAAGTATGTCTGTGTAAATAAGAAGTAGGAATATTTTTACTTCAAAGCCATTACTCTCAACTTACACAACTGCAACTGGGTTCAAAAACAAGTTGCAAAAAACTCAGGAAATTAAAGGTGTATGAGACAGAGACTCAGTGCTATTTGCTGTATCAGAAAATAAGGGAGCGTGCATTAAAAATGCATTAATATCCATGAATTTCATGTCCAGGACTAATTAGAAAGGTCCTTCCCTGCAATAAAATTATTCAGCTATTGATACTTTTTTTCCAAAGTGCTGGAAGGAGTGTGAGAGATCAGTTAAGCTACTTGGTCAAGCCCTTCTTGCCCCAGCTCCAGCTGGTGGGGAATCTCCAGAGCTGGGGCAGAGGGCAGAAACACCAGGTAGAACTAAAAGCCTAAGAGAGTCTTCCAAAAGTCCTTAAGCAGAGGTGACAACCAGTCAGAAAATCACGCTTTGTTTTCCCTTTTTTTATTAAAAGCACTGTATGAATACATTTTTGCTCCAAGTCCTCCCTGCTCCCCTACTTGTTGGTATCAATACTGGTGTGGTGGTAAATACAGCTTGCTACAGGCCTGCCCGTTTAAGGAATAATAACAGAAATGTTAGAGGGTCAGCCATGTGGCTGGAAGCTAACACATGCTATGAACAGATGCCTGCTAGTAAAGCCTGGTAGTTCATTCATTTTGAATTAAACTGTAAATCAAGGAACTATGGAAGTGTGGGAGGAGTAGATTAAAAATTTAGCGAAAAAAGCTTTTGGTTTCTTAATTCCATGATCTGTCACATTCCCCCATCTGTGCAAAATGTGTGGGCGTTGTAGAAAAAACCTGAAGGAGTTGGATGTTAAAATGGTTTACACTGAGGTTCCAGTGCAGCAGGGCTGACTTCTACGCTTCCCAAACAGCATCATTACAGAACATCTCTCTGCTCTTCTACATAATCAAGCCAGACATATTTACCACCACTCAGACAAAAAGCAATTGAAATAGCTGGACTGAAAATGGAAATAAAGGCCTCATCATGCTTGAAAAATGCCATTTGCTTTAAAGTGAGCTTTCCTACTTGGTGTGCCCTAATGTGAGCAATAACACAAAACAACACTTGATATAAGATTCTGCCAGTTTGCACCCAGAGAACGTTAGGCAAAACAAAATGCACTCTTTAAGAACCAACGAGAAAGACAGATTACACAACATGTGTCTGACAGAAAAATGACAAATGATTCCATGCTTTTATTTTTAGTTTTACTCCAAGAATGGAACTTGCTTTTTCTAAGCTCCAAGTATTGATTGCCACACATTTCAAAGAAATGATGAAAAGAGGCTGGTCCTGAGAACTGCTCTCCAACAATGCAGTACAGTGCCCAGAAACTGCCAGAATTAACTGAGAAGGGAATATATTTAACAGTCAAAGGGGTAGTTTTAAGCACAAACTGCTGAAATAATATCATCTAATTCACATTATCCTCCGAAATTGCTGGATCTGTTACTTATTTTAACTGTCTGCATACTCAAGCACGGAGACGCACATCGGAAAGATGAAGCAATTCATCCCTAACTGTAGAGCTACTTCCAGCGCACAGGGAAAGACCAGAGGAAAACTCCTCTCAGCTTTGAACACAGCATGTTTTGATGCAAAGCTGCTGGCAGCAACACCACTGGCTAGAGCAACAAAACCAGTACCAGCGGACTTTGTACTGCAACAAGTTCCCACACACAGCTCTACTTCTGTCATGCACGATCATCTCCATATGCTGAAACACAGCCCATCTGGTTGAAAAGAACAGGGGAGTAAAAATCATTAGTGTATCGCAACGGTGCAGAGCCAAACCAAACTGACCCATACATTCTCCCTACTACACAAGGATCAAAGTTGTAAAGATGGCTTGAAGTGTCCTCTCTTGCTTCTTCCAATCTCCCACTATCTCCTAGGTCAGATAATTCAAAATTCCCACCTGGCTGATGTTTGAGAAGTTTTGCTACAGGCCTTTCGTATTTCTGGTGTCTCATGATCTCTGGAGGAGTTTCCTACACTGCTAGCAGCCATTCCAGCTTGTCTCTGACTGTGAGACTACTCACAGCATCAAGGAGGGAGAAAAAGAAAACTAAAGCCCACTCAGCAAAAGCAAAGGATGGTGCCTGGAAGAAGTCTACACTGAAAACAAGAAAAGGAAGAGTCATTCAAATGTGGGCTGTGTGGGGGAAAGTCTGGTCCCTTGGGACCTAACTGGCTGGCTGGAGGGTGATGAACTGCAAGAAGATGCCTACAAGAGAAGTACTGGAAGAATTCAGTGCAATATTTTTCATGAAAAGGTAAAAGCAACCATAAATGCAGAATATACTTCCATTCCTTCTCCCCTTCTTCCCCTCCTCTACCCTCAGTGTTGAAAATGCTGTCTCAAGCCCAGATACAGTTGCCTTTCCGGCTCTGTGAGCAGGTTCCAAAGTCTCCTGGAACTGGAGATTTCACTGAGTTTTACTAAGCTCAGTGGGGTCTAGGATCCGACGACCCTGTTTTGTGGGAAAATCCTTTCCAGTCTCATGAGCTATCAGAAAAGAAGGAGGGAAGGAGACAAAGAGCCCACCATCCTCTTTCCTCCTGCTACAAGTCAGAGTGAGCATAGTTCCCTTTAGTTTGTACACACTGTACAGACCAAGATCTAAGAAGATCCATGGAGGTCTCTGGAAATTCCTATGATGGATACTCTGCAGTCCCAGTTAACTAGGGGACAAACCTGAATTGGCTTTTGCAGAGGAGCTGGAGCAGTGCAAAAATTGTCCCAGGTTGCAAAGCACAGAAATGCAGAATCACAGAATGGTTGAGGTGAGAAAAGACCTCTGGAGGTCATCTAGTCCAACGCCCCTGCTCAAGGAGGGCCACCTAGAGCCAGTTGCCCAGGATTGTGTCCAGGTGGTTTTTGAAGATACCCATGGACAGAGACCCCACAACCTCTCTGGGTAACCCCTGCCAGTACTCGGTCAACGTCTTAGTGCAGAAGTGTTTCCTGATGTTCAGAGAGCACCTCCTGTGTTTCAGTGTGTGCCTGTCACTGGACACAAAATGAGCAAAACTCATCTGAGAAGCAGATGAAACTCCAATGCTGAGAATTTGAGCACTGACTTGCTGCTTCTTCACTCCTCGTGATTCTTGAACTCGTTAATTTAAAGTTAGCCTGGGTTTCTATTTAGCCCATTTTAGTCCTACACAAATTAAAGGTCTGTAAGGTAACCTCCTGGTTTTGGCTCCCTTAAGCAGTAAGTCAGATCAAAAATGTACTATTTCTGATAATTATGGTACTTCCATGTAATACTAGAGATAACAGTGTCCCTCAAAGTCCCCTTTGAGTTGCAGTCGGGCAGGCATAGCTAAAACCTATGGCACAGCAACACCACCCCCGAGAAGGCTCCTGTGTATTCATATTGCCTATCTGTGAGGCAGCAGCTCTGCGACCAATGTCGTTGATCCTAACAGCAATGGCTTGAAAAGAAAAATGTTTGCATTTCTACTTCATTCATTACTTTGTTTTCCATTATGTCAGCGGTTTTAGGCTTGCTGGATCTTGTATCCAAAATATTCTTAATAAGAACAGTCAGGGAATATTTACAATGTAATTAATAAATATTCCAATAAACTGGAACTTGTTATTGGCACAAGCACAGGAAAGGAAGAGTGGGTTACTGCTATTTAATTTAATGGCACTAATCAGCTCTTCTCACTGTGGCTTTTCTACAAACAATATTCTGCATAAAAGTAGATTTTGTCATGCAAATCATTCTGAACTAATATTATTCAAACTTATTCATGAAGTATTTTATTTTACTTATTCATGAAAAGACTGCAAGTGCTTTTCAGAACAATAATAACCTTTAAGTATTTTATATTAGAAATGGTTTTTCCCAAGCTTGGAAACCAACAAAAGGAGAAACAGTGCTCAGAAAAAAGTTCTGTTCAACAAGATCACAATCTGAACAAACCAGGTCTAATTCTCATAATTTTCTACCACTATGGCAGTATGGATTCTGTCCTGGGTTTGGTTCGGGTTAATTATCACCAGCAGCTGCTGGTCCAAGCAGTTGGGAGGGGCCACAGGGGGGACAAGCAACCAAACCAGGCCATGGGAGAGTTGCTACCATACTGAGTCATGCCCCTAGATAAGCAAAGGGCTGGCCTGGGGTGGGTGTGCCTGTTTTCAACTTGCCTCAGTGTGGCTGGAGCAGGGAAAGTTGGTGTCTCGGGCACAGGTAGAGCCTTCCTGGCTTCTGCCACTCGCTTTGTCTATCATTTCATGAGTGCTATCATCAGCACTGTTGTTTTCTTCTCTGTGTTGATTTAAAAAACTGTCCTTATCCAAGCCCCCTGGGTCTCACTTCTTTTTTTTTTTCTTCCTTCTGATTCTCGTTCTCATCCCACAGGAAGGGGTAGGGGGGAAGTGGTGGCCAAGTGGTTGGTGTTTAGCTGCCAGCAGAGATTAAACCACAACAGATTCCTATAGCATTACTACAAGCTAGCTCCCAGGCACTGTGAGGTTGCCCTGTTACATGGATGCCAGGTAAAACATCCTCGCTGTAAATGCAAATCTCTCTTCGTGTTTGTGAATTCCTACTAAGATCCATTTAGTGAAAAGGAAAGAAGAAACTGGATATTTCATTATGGTGCTTCTGAATGCTTCTGTTCCAAAGAAGAAAGTGGAGACAAAACTGGTAGAGGTAGCACATGTCAGGCTTGAATAACAGGAAGGAAATGCTTCTTGAGAAAAGTCAACTTCCAGTACTGATTGGTGAGGATGTCACACATCTGATGCCTAGTTCTGACACAGGATAGACGGATGCAGAATGCTTAAGCCAAGTCAAGTGTCTGAAGCCATCTAGCATAGTACATAAACCAGAGCTGAGAAACTCAGAAGGCCGTGGGGGCTCTGATGGCCCCCTGGATGCCCAAAAGGTCCCACCTTGGCCCAGCAGCTGCAAGAGGCTGTAATTCTCCCGTGCAGAGGAGTTTGCAGCTCAGGAGGAGCCAGGAACAGGGACACTTGCTTTTCCCCAAGGGCCAAGTTTCTCAAGCTTGTGTCAGTCTTGTGTGCCACAAAAGATACGCCAGTATGCTGCCACTGGAACCTGGCTGAAAGGTTTATAATGAACAAGTCAGCAAAGGACCTTCAGGCTAATCCTCTGTTGTCATCCTACAGTCATGGGGAACAAGAAGGTAAGCGATTATCCCAGCCCCCAGTAAGGCAGCCTGGAGCAAGGGAAACATGGGGGCAGTGTTGGAGAGGAAACTAAGTTCTGGACAAGCTTCTCATTTTTTCTAAAATGACTAACCAGAGAAGAATGACTCAAAAAGAAATTAAGCAGATCCTAAATCACATTCGTTTAGTTTCTTTCTGTGTACACTTTGCATTATTCCCACCGGAAACTTTGCTGGGTCCTGTTTGGGAAGCTGTACAGAGCTCCTCTGCTCCTCAAAGACTTTCCATTTGCTGAGGGTTACTCAGAAGCCTGGAAACTGCTGGAGCAGGAACTGTACAGACACTAATGGTTACCATACGAGGGTACAAGCCTATTTTGGTAGAAAAAGAAATGTACCTAAAGAAGCAAACAAATCCCACTCAGACTGTGAGATGCAAGACACATACCAGAACTTAAATGTGTCAAATACCATCATGATTGTACTTTCCTACTCAGGTCTGGCTTTAGGCTTTTGTTCCAGTTAATTAAATCAACTTGCAGCTCAACAACCTCAAACCCTTCCAGAAAATGTAAGATGGGTTTAAAAAGAAAATAATAATATGGTTTAAAAAGGAAATAATAACACGGTTTAAAAAGAAAATAATAACACGGTTTAAGAAGAAAACACAGTTTAAAGAAAACAGACTAGCCTTTTGACATCTGTGCATTTGGGCCATGCATTTAAGTTTCTTCCTGCAAACATGACAGCCAGAAAATCACTTAAAAAATGCAACAGAGATTCTGACTCTCACTCGCTTCTGAGCTTTTCGCACTGTGCGCTGTAGGATCTGCAACCAGCTGTGAAGACACGGCAACTGTAGGGAGCAAACTTCTGGATTTCCCCAAACTCTCTGGACTCTTCAGCTCATTCCTCGAAGGTGCGCTACGCAGGAGTGATACCATGTGGATTACAGCTAGTTAACTATAGCCTCGAAACACTTGGGTTGGGAGGAGCACAGTTCAGTGCCCAGAGCAAATTGCTACTTCCAAAACCTCAAATTAGGCGAGAGAGAACAATCCAGCACCCAAGCTTGGTACTAGGCTATATAATGTATTCTTTCAAAAGCATCATCACCTCAGCAAACATTGCCAGGCATTTAAAGGTAAAGTTAAATGTTTTCAAGTAAAAAAAAATTGGTTTAAAGTGTTTCACACAAGAGAAATGCTAGCTGAGAGCATGTGCACGATTAAAACCTGCGCGTGCGGGCTCCTCTTAATTATGAACAACTTTTTATCTAATTTGATATAATGGCAGCAATTTCCTATACATCAATAAAAGCTGAATTACCTAAACGGCGATTTATACATCTAACTGCTCATTTGCATTTGCAGCAATTATGAGTGCAATGTAATCACAGTAACTATCCCCATGTTCTGGTTTCGGCTGGGATGGAGCTAGTCTTCTCTTAGTATCTCACTTCTTAGCAGCTCAAATAGTGCTGTGTGTTGGATTCAGTGTGAGAAGAATGTTAATAATACACCGATGGTTTTAGTTGTTGCTAGGAAATCAAGAATTTTTCAGCTTCCCATGTTTCCCTCGTGTGCAGGAGCACAAGAAGCTGTGAGGGAACATAACCTCAGACGCTGCCCTGAACTAGCCAAAGGGATATTCCATAGCACAGGATGTCACGCTCAGTAGAGAAACTGGGGGGAGACGGCTGAGGGGGGCAGATCTCTGCTCAGGCATCGACCAGCGGGTGGTGAGCAATTGCATTCTGCATCACTCGTCCTTTTCTTACCTTTTATTTCTCTCTCATTTTGTTCTATTCCTTTTCATTGCAATTTTTACTATTATTATCATATTTTATTGTTATTTTATTTTACTTATTAAACTGTTCTTACCTTAACCCATGAGTTTCTCTCTTTTGTTTTGTTTTGTGGGTTTGGTTTGGTTTTTGGTTTTGTTTGTTGGGTTTGTTTTATTCGTTTGTTGGGTCTGTTTTATTCGTTCGTTTGGGTTTTTGTTTGGTTGGTTTTTGTTTGTTTGGGGGTTTTGTTTGGGTTTTTTTTTCAGTTATCCTCCCCATTCCACTGGGAGGGGGGACAAGTGAGTGAGTGGTTGTGTGGGGTTCAGTTGCTGGCTGGGATTAAACCACAACACTTGGCTATTGTCTCCTTGTTTAGCTAAAAAGCAGGGTCTACAACTCTGTATTTTAAAGCAGTTTATGTGGAAATCAGGACTTTTATGGGCTTATCTATCATAACTTCGGCCCAAGGACCGTGTTCTTCTTATAGAGCATCTTCTACTGCAGTTTACATGAAGACAAGGTAAAAAGACTGACTCAAAATATTTATGCAAGCAAAACCTGGAAAGCTTTTAGAATAAAATTGAGCTCTTTTTATATACTTGGAGGACTGCCATTCACATATATTTGGGGAAATACAGTAATCACCATAAATAGAGCTTCAATGCAGATTTAGTCATCTGACCTTCTGGTTATTAGAGACAATAAAATATGTCAGAAAAGCATGAGATTATTTCAGTAGGAAGAAAAGGATACTATTTAGCTTTCCTTATCTTTCCTCTTCTCTTCTTTATTACCTTCTTCTTTACACACTTCTTGGATTTTCTTTTATTCCCTGAAAACTCTCATCCCCTGGATCCATAGTAAGAGTTTATTTTTAAAAAAATGGAATTTTAAAGGCCATAAATATCAAGTTTTCTTTCCAGTTAAAAATACTGAGCAGCTGAACTTGACGTTAAAGGGTCATCCAAAACCAGCCATCCAAAACTAACCATCCAAAACTACTTTTTGGTGGTAGGTAAGAGTTCTGCACTCAAAAAACCAGCAGTGAGACCGTGAAAATATAAGGGATATTGAAAGGATTTTGTGACTTGCCCTGGAATATTAAGCAGCTTTGGAAACTGACGTTGCTTTCCTTAAAACGGCAAGAAACAGGTTAGTCTGGTTTTCTGTTTTCATGATCTTCTGCCATATTGTTCAAACTTTTTGGCAGTTTTTGCAGAATTTTGTGTCACTTCAATAATGTTTCTTTTTTTTACAGAACTGCCATTAAATCCAAGGGCTGTATTTAAAAGATGAATGAGCATTTAACATACATTTTTACTGAAGAATTATTAAAACCAAAGTCTGAAAGAGCTCTGATGTTTTGCATTTCCCCTTTCTTCTGCTTGAAACCTTTCAGCTAACTCTAATGATACTGTAGCACTTAAAGTCACTGTAAAGATTCATTAATTAATGCCTTAATATGGCTGGATGTAAAGAGTTACAGTGAGTGCAAATAACTGTAATATAGATGTTGAATCGGTGATTTCTTTTCCTATGCTTTTTCCCCTCTATTACTTGAACATTTGGGTCCTTTGAGGTTCTCCTGTTGCACATGTTGCATAGATCTCTCGTGGTAGTAAGGACTGGCCAAAAAGAGGACTCTGCACTTTTTCAAACACCTGGTGAGATGACATCAGAAGATGTATGTTGTTCAGCAAAACCAGAGCTTAGCATCTTGTTGCTTCATTTTTGCACAGCAGGGCTCTCTTCTGGCCTTGTTTTTGGGACTACTTCACATTCATAGCTCCTGGGTTGGGCTGGCACAGAATCCTAGAATGGCAGGGGTTGGAAGGGACCCCTGGAGATCACCGAGTCCAAATCCCTTGCCAGAGCAGGGTCACCTAGAGCCTGCCACACAGGAACATAGAGTTCAGCTGGATTTCTTGACTCTCCATCACCACCAGCAGGATTTGAAACATCTGACTCTGAAGAACACGACAGGTTTCAATGAAAATACAAGGGACAGAGAGGCAGCGGGGAAACCCTGCAGCCGAGGGCCGTGCATCCCGCGGCTCCTTCAGAGGGAAGTCGCAGCCGTCAGCAGCGCTTTTAGGCTGTCAAGGCAGAGTGGCTTAATACGTTGTGCCACAACTGGGTTGGCGTTGTCATTACTCTTTCATGTGGTGTCCTCCTTCCTGGCTGTGTGCTGGCGGTGGCTTGTTTGGGTGCCCTCCCTCGCTCGCCGGGGTTCCTGACGGGCAGCCGGCTGGGGGCAGGGGTGGCCCGACTGGTGAGACCAACCTCCCTCGCAGGGGGGACAGCCTCTACCCAGGGGTACAATGACGGGACACGAGGCAGCGACCTGCACTCTGCTCCTGAAGCTGCACTCGGGGCAGGTGTGGGAAAGTCCTGAAGCCGCTCAGCAAACCCCAGGCTGTGTCTGGGAGACTGCGGCTTTGCACTGAGCACCTGGATAGTTCATACTATAGGGCAACTCCATTAACAAATAGGTGGCATTTGAATCTCCAGCCTACCAAAGAAAAATCTGATAGTTGCATCTAATACTAATCTAATGCTGAATTTATAAAGTCTCTTCTGACTGTGAAAGCTCTTTCTGTAGACAATTAAACATCACGAGAAACACATAGCACTCCCTTCCTTGGTGCCAAATAAAGCTACGACTGGGGGCATTTCAACTTTGAGGCCATTTAGATGTTTTTATGGTTCCTTCAAACCCACATCATGTCAGAGGGCCAACACACTCTCTCGGGCCAGAACCACAAACAGGTTTTACATGGCTCCTTGTGAGGATGCGCTGTAGACTTCCCAGCAGAGCTGCTGTTCCCAGCTTTAAATGCACCTCTCCCTCATATGCTCTTTTTAAGCAAGTATTTATCAAACTTCAGCTGGAGGTTAAATCTGAACTGCTGCAAACTGATTAAAAATGTCATGTAGTTGTTTTAAAATTGTATGATGTTGCCAGAGGAATGCCTGGATGATGAAACAGTAACTTCCTTCATGTAAAAGTAAAAATTACCAAGAATTACTTGTGCTAAGTGCAAGGTACTCCTTGAGATTTGTGAGACTGTCTCCTGCATACAGAGGTAGGCAGGCTGCTCATGTACTTTTGTGACAGGGACATGTCACATATAGATCCTTCTGAGGACTCCTCAACAGGACCCTCAAACAGCTAACCCAGTATTTCCCCTGCACCAGGGGAAAGTCTAGAAATCAGAAGACTGGATAATCTCTGACTGTATCAACTGCTGTGATGGAGATGCTGTAGAGACAGGGGGAAAAGAAATGAGACAGACCCAGGCTACAAGATATAAATGACAGAGAAGTTATGGAAAGAATAAATCCAACTGAGTATATATCAACTGGGAGGAAAAAACAACAGGGGATTGAAGCTCGTGAAGAAAGAGAAGAGAGGAGGACTTGCAGTGGTGGAGGGAAGACAAGAAACTGAGCTGGTGGAGGACAATGCAACATGAAGAAAGGGGGAAAAAATGGAGGAAGCATCAGGAGACAGGGTAAAAAGGAAAACAGGAAAAAAAGAGGAAAAATAAGGAAAAACTATACTGACAAATCCCTGCTACTTAGAGTACATCTCCATGACTCCTTAGTGACTGCAAGTGCTGAGTGCATATTAGACTTAATTTCCCATGGCAAATGATAGATTTCAGAAGAACTTTGGATTTCAGTATGTACTAAGAAATGTACCCTGCTCAGCAGTTCCTGTAGAGTGAGGAAAATGACAAGAAATCATTGTGTTATTTTGAGGGAGACATAATGGCTTGTTTGGTTTGACAGACAAAGCAGAGATAACGGCAACAAATGCATTTAAATGCTAATCTGTCATTTACAGCGGGTAAACAAAGGCACATAAAATCTGTGGTGCTTGTGAGTGAGTGCTCTAAAAGTCTGCACAGGCAGAATTTACACCTGAAATATATGAATCTTGAGACCAAATTTAGGTACTCGGACCAAATTTAGGTACTCACACCTCTGTTTCCTGGTCACGGATCTGGATCCATCTGGTTAGGGTCACAGAAAGGAGTGATTTTTCATTTGCAGTGTTTTTCTCAGAGATGGAAATATGCAGGAAAATACTCTCCTGGAGCAGTTAACACCTGCTCAGCCCTTTCAAAACGTACCCCACACGTGACCAAATTCAACAGATCACACAGAGGTCCTAAATTCATCACACTTTCTGTATATCCTCATGCCCACACAACAGCAGTAACTCTGGTCAAGAGCCAAGGGAGTAAAAGGCAGCTCTGGATGAGTCTGGAAGAACTGTGTTTCCCTGATCACAAGCCAGCCTTTTTTCCCAAGACACTTCCCTGAGCAACTGAGAAAAGCCTGGAGAACATTTCTAAAACCACAGTGCCTGCCATCAGCCTCCCAAGTGTTCTACACAACCAGAGGTCACCAGGAATGATCCTCCAGTCAGATGGCTCACCCCCTGGCACTGGTGGAAAGAAAAGGCAGGCTTCTTTCCACTCCTTAGCTCCGCAGCTCTACCGTCAGCCTCCAGCCTTACCACAGAGCAGCAGGTCTAGGTTCTCAGACATAATCTTTCTATAAATAAGAGGAATGGGCCTGATGCTTATGTTGGAGTCACAGGTTTTGTCTCTGTTGCAAGGAGGTCTCTATGGATTTATAGTTTCATTAAACTTGTAAAAAGGAGTACAGAGAAGCAAGAGTAACTTGTTGCAATGTAACAAAATAATACCTTGAAGTCCTCGCTCAGAGAAGATTTCCATGAACTTCTCTGAGGACTGCCATGCTGTGTCAGAGAGGAAAACCTCAGATTGTGCTGGAGATTGAGAAGGAAATAATTTAAGATTCACCCAGCAGTTTAAAATTTACTTGAAAACTGTATTAGTCTCGTTACTCTTCCTACCTTCCTCCTATAATTATCCTGTTCCGCCCAAGTTTGTGATTAGCTTCCCCACACCTACATATGCTTTGATTTTAAAGACTTTTCTTTCTGTTATGCCTGCTTAGATGTGGAATCCTTCAATACACACGTAAACAAATACTTTAAGGGTCTTTATAATGGACAAAATGTGGTCATGTTACTAATCTCATCAAGCAGGCAAAATGACAGGCACAGAAACTCAAGTTGCCTGCTCCTTCTCCTTGTAACACAGGGTAGTTTATCTGCCTACCATGTACTCACATGGCTTTTGTCACGCAAGTCTCCGAGCTCCTGTGAACTGCTCAGTAACTTGTACAGAAAACATTCTTTTCTAGAAACAGAAATATACTTTCATTTCCAGTTCATGAATGGCTGCCAAGATACTCAAGAATAAAACCTAGTGCAGTTAACAGGACATTCTGTAATGATCTATCTGGATCTGACCTTGACATGGTCAGACTGATCTGTGGCAGAGCTGGTTTTAGTCCTGGGCCTTCGCTTAACTTTCCTTTGTCTTCTCCCCATACACACTGTTCTGTAATACAGGAAAATGCTATCTGTCCCCTTCTTCTGTATGAAGAGCTGCACTATGTTACCATGTCCTGATTTATAATAAATTAAATATGTAACTCATAGCCCGGGAGTATGAATGTGAAACTTCTGCTGAGCTGGCAAGTCTCCTAAGCCCCTGAACAGTCATTTGCTCACTGCCATAGGGAGGTGCTGCTTCCCAGGAGGTCTCCTCCTGAACACCACCGGTCCAGCGCCTGCCGTTTGCTCTGTGACTGCAAACGGCAAAGCAGCGAAGGCTATGCCTTTTCTACACAGAGCCTGTGTCAAAATGCACGTTAAGGATGCCTTCCTACAATTTTCAGATCATAGTTGTCAAGTTCAGAAGTAAATCAATCATCCTCTGCTTATCTTGAGACATTTATCCACAAGAGAAAAAATCCTTTGACAATCGTCACCAAAATCTGATGGTCTTTGCGATAGTCAACTTGCGTTTGTGTTACACATCTGAAAGCACTGATAGGATAAAAATCTGCAGAAATATTCTTCTCCAAGAAAGTTTCCAGCTCAATTTCAAGTACAGAGTTTCGAGGTATTCTGGAACTGTCCCAAAGTGATTCTGTAGGATAAAGGAGCCAACACAGTATGTGATATGACCTTCAGAGTGTCTGTGAAGTTACTACATCGCTTCCAAACATTTAATTATGCCTGTGTGGGCTTTGACATTGCTCTTTCAACTGACAAACATAATCTTACAGCGTGTCTAAGCCTCTCCACATGGATCTTATAAGCTTTACTCTGCTGTCAATATCCTGCCCTGGGTTTCATGACCTAGGTTCAGTGAATACTTCAGGACATCTAGCACATGGCATCAGACATCTTGATGACACCAAACCCTACACACTGCTGTTTAATGACCTCTTGTATTATTTTTGTCTGTTGACTTTCTAAACCCATCAAAGCAGATTACAGCCACTTACAGTGTCCGTATCTTCTGAGTACTCTGCTCAGCTTAATTCAGCAAGGAAATCACCTTATCTGTCAGATATTCACTGTACCCCAAAATCTCTCTAAAATACATCATAATCCTTCAGTTGGACTAAGAAAGGATTTCTTTTCAAAGATAATTACACACTTCATTTTAAATGTCTTTTTCATTCTAAAGGACCAGATTTTACTTCTTTCTCATTTTATTCTGTGAGCAGTTCACTGATGCCAGTGGTGTAAGGTATGAATGCAGATGGCAGGCTGGCCATGTAGTTCTTGCTTCATGTCCCACATTTTTTAAATGAATCCAGAGAAATACACCATAATAATGCACAGAAGCTGAGCAACAGTACAGACAACACAGGTACACATTATTTCTCAGGCATAACTCTTGATAATTTTACATAGTTATACCTGGGATAAAATTTGCTGTGATAAATATTAATGTGTTTGTCTTTCTTTAGACAGACACTTCTTTGTTAAGCAGCATATTTAGTTGTTTTGTTTTCTCTACAAAGACAGATGACAGGCTACATTTATGCAGGAAAACTGACTGCCACCTGACTCAAGTTAGATAGCCCACACTTGCGCTTTGAATTTATTTCATTACCCCAAGAACGGTGTGGGAGTTTAAACCCATAATCTCCACATACATGGGGAAAGGATGAGGACACTTCTGAATAAATGTGACAGCCTCAGAAATTCAGGTCTTGGCATTTGACTTTTTTTTTTTTTTTTTTTTAAATGAATTTAGAGCATAGGAGCTGGAAAGCAAAAGTGGAAAGGAGAGGAAGGACAAGTAACCAAGCACACCATATGGATATTTAATGTATCTGCCAGCCTGCTGTTTAACCACTCCAGAGTCTTGTAATAGTATTAGCTGACAAAGACGTGTGACCATGCTTATCAGACGTCACTGATGGGCTAAGAGACATGCTGCAGTGGTAAGCCCAGGCACTCAAGTTTACATTGCACGCTGCAGCTCTGAGTGGGAGCTGATTTAGCTCCTGTTAGTCATACTTTCAGATGGCCAGCTACTTGACAGATAACAAAACATTGCCAGGTATAAGGACTCTTGATAGATTTTTCTTATTGTCCCGAGCTTCTGTTGACAACTTCTACTTCACCGTGTTGACAGTTATTTTAAAGCATGCTTAGAGCCCAGAGGCTTTGCAGTCTACCGTCAGCAAACCGTACAGAGGAGGCAACAGCAGCTCTCAGTAAATGAACTGTAAATCAGAAAATGACAGTTTTCTGTCCTAGTGCTCAGACCTGTCTTTCCATGGCAGCTCTGCACACTGCAGCCTATTGCATACTACCTCTGCTTCCTACAATAGGCTGTAAAGCGAGAGAGGCAGGAAGAAATACCTAATCCAAACCTAGCATCAGTGTTATTTTGCTTGGATCCCACCGTGTCTTTCCAGAGCTTACAGTGAGCTCACGTTATAAAAATGGGTGCAAGGCAATATTAAAATGCAATGGAAAATATTGCCATTTCCTTCAGAAGCCTCATCAACCTGAAAAATTAAAGTACTTTGTCACTTACCTGACATGTCTGTCTATGTATAAGCCTAATATCCTATCTTCCAGATCTATTGTAAGCATGCTGGTTTGGACTGTGACACAAATCTGTGATGATGGAAGATGCCCATTGAACGGCCTTCAGAGTAACTCATGAGCCTCTCAAAAACTATCTGCTTTTTCCATTTGCTCAAACTTGTGTGCTAAATTCTTAAGAGGGTGTCTAATGGATGCAAGACAGTTTGCAGAGATTCCTGAGAGGATGGATCACATCTTAAAATAAAGAAAAGCAACTATTATCCCAGAGACCATATAAACAGAAAGCACTCGTCTAAAAGCCAGAATACAGCACAACTCCATTATGAGGTCAAGTTTTTCATTAGTAAAGCCCTAGTTTCTCCTTATTTTATGGTATATCTCCATTATCTTTCAGTCGATATAAATCCAGAGTAGACCAGACACAGTGGTTCCTTTTTTTTTCCATGAAATTATTAAGTAAATAGGCAAGACAACAATTGTGCATGATTTCTGTAAACATCTACAGTCCCGTGTGTTTATGCTTGTGCACGGGTAAATATAGATCGATATCTATATGATAGATAGACATCTATATGCTCATTCCTACTAAAATAATGTTATAGCAATGTGATTCACTTGAAAAAAAATACAGAACACTGCCTGTCCCTATGTGGCTCAACAGAAGCAGTAACAGAAAAGTGTGTGCAGACAAGCAAAATATTCTCACAGCAGAAGATGGATTTAGAGGCACTGAATTAAAAAGGAGCACATATGCTTTTATTCCTGGAAGCATGACATCCATAGTATTGGCGGTTTGGAATCCAGTGCAACAGCTTCTTAAGCAGTTTCCACCCTTCTGGAGTACCAAATTAATTCTCCACTGATGAATATGATGCAAATATGAAACACTTGGCTCCAGCCTGAAGCAGAGAAAAGTAATTTGCTGACTATTTCAGCAGCCTCTGTGCACCCTTCTTATTCCTGTCAGCAAACCTCAACTGGCTAACACCAAAAGCTTCTGCTCCCTTCCCAACAGTGTGGCAACTGCAAGTGAGATTCTCGGACAAAACAAAACTGACCCCCAAAAAATCAATTAAATAGAGCAGTTTAATTTCAGATTCGGTGTCACTGAATCCAAGTCAACCACCCGAGGGGATGGAGGATCTGGTTGTGCTCTCAAAGTATTTAAAGTGCTGCATCTACTGTGACAAGGAGCTCTGAGAACAGCCATAGTCAGCAACAGCATCGTGCAGGTGTGCTGCTTACGTGGCCTATGTGCAGTATAACTTTTGAGTAGTAACTAATCAGATGAAAATAGTGTTTTCTTCATTTCCATTGCCAATCCATGCTTCGATTTACAAAAATACCTTGCTAGCCACTTCTGTGTAGGGAAGATTCATTTCCTAAATTGATTACACAACATAAAGCCTGGATATTACACTCCTGATACAAACGAAGCACTGCAGACTACAATGTCACCTATCTCAGAGACCTTTCCTACATCCAGAAATGCATTCTGGTATTTTTCCCTTAGGAATCACATGTACATTATCATTTTGTCATAACCCCTTTGAATCTGGTGTCATTTTTTCAATACCGTGATAAAACTTTTTGACTTATTTTCTATTTTCTGTTTCTATTTTCTATTCTATTTCTATTTTGACTTATTTTCTATTTCATTTAACAGCACTGTTCATCTGTTTACAATAATTCAGCATGTTTTGATTTACTTGTTTGAAACCTGAAACATTTTTATCTTAAAGGCAGATGAATTACAGAACCTATCACATCTGTACAAAACTATCCACAGAACCAAGTCTGACCTGAGAGAGATTTGAGGGTTTAGAAAAAAGGTGGTTGACTGTTGGCTTATTTTAGAGAAGATGGATCACAAGACAAAAAACACCCCTGCTGTATCTCATCTCTCTTTCACCAAACCAATCATTTCACTCAAAGGCTGAATTTTAAGAGATTTGACTTGCAGTGAGGCACATGCTTCAATACAGACCGGATAATATGTATATATATAATCCACAAGTAACACAGTGGGATGAAAAGAACAAGGGTATTCCCTATTTACTCAGTAGAAAATGTGACATGATTTTCAATATTAACTGCTGTGGTTTCAAAGAGACTATGACAGGGGCTAAGTCTTCTTAGAGTGTTGTATGCTGAGGTATGTTGTAGGCATGTCACCAAATGCATTGCTCTGTTGGTATAATGCAGTGGAGCAGCTCTTGGGAAGAAGCAGCATGCTTTTTGTGTGACTAGCTGCAAACTTTTCCTTCAGAAGCTTAAAAAACGAAAAACAAACAAACAAAAAACCCAAACAAGACACAAATATTTCTTTTGCTGTCTTCCAATACCTGGCTAAGTCTGTGTGGAACACACTTTGTTTCCTGCTGTGCACTTAAGTAAGACCTTGTAACGCATTAGATGATGGATATCCAATGAGACAAATTTAACTGCCATTTGTTTCTGCACAAACTAAAGATGCTGTTTGCAAAGAATCCTCAAAGCTTTGTGCCAAATCCAGCTCTTTCCTATCAGCATTTTGGAAAAGCTGCAGCTTCTACCTGAACAGAAGGGGACAGGAGCTTTGCAGACAACTGACCTTGCTGCTTCACAGGGTGAGAAAATTGAGAGGTCTTGAAATAATACAGAGGGCCGGATTCAATCAGATTTTGTATTTAGCTACGTTGTCAAGTAATCCAACTAAGCCAGCATTTTCTAAAATGCATGGAATGCCTCCAAATTAAAGCTCAGCACCTAAATGATTTAGACACCTAAGTAAAATTCAATTAATGTAAAACAGCCGAGGGTGAGTTTAGATGGTTCACCTCTTCCTCTTCCATTCTATACTTTTTTTATGTGTGAAAAAACAAACCTTGTAAGAAACACTCCTTCCACAGACTGCTCTTTCAGCAGTGACTGAAAAAGCTGGGGTAAACAGAAGTTCAGCTACTGAGCACTTTACAGAAAAATATTACCAAGTGGGACACTCCTGGGGTTTAAGTCAAAGACATTTCTGAAGAAACTGCTTATGTTTTCTCTTCCTCTCCATAAGACAAGTGCTCAAAACTGCTGACAAGGGTTATATCTGAATAGATACATATCCATACATGCAAGCACAAACATAAATATGTATGTATATAGGTACACAAATGGACAAAAAGGAGGAACTCATGGTCTGAAAGCTGGACCCAAGAGGAACACATGGCTCATGCCAGGGCAGGGATGTGGCTTCTCACCTGAGCTGGGGCTCTGGGGGTCACCAGCAAGATGCAGCTCAGGGTGTTTGTCTGGCCACCCACCCCAGCAGCACTGCTGCAGAACTGAGACCGTGTTACTGCTCTGCTTCTGGGCTCACTGTAGGAAATTTCTCATGCTTTCTATAGCTTTTTTTTTTGTTTGTTTCCTGAAACTATATATAACATCTCATTGAGGGTTTTTCTGGCTTTATACCATGTCTCTAGGCATTGTGAGATTGTAAAATATTGGTGAATGGGATTATTTGCTATCACATGACCTGCTGACACTTGAAATGTCTCTTGATTTACCTTTTATTTGAACAAGTTGTTAGACTGAAGAGCCAGACACCATATCATTTTCCATCACCTTATTTCCTATTGTTAGAGAAACCAAACCACCACATGTTGTGTAAGTGACATTTCTTAAATGCCATAAAATATAGGAAAAAAAAAACAACAAAACCCCATTCTTTTATGTCTTAGATTGATACCTTATCTTTCTGTTTCATTTCATTGCACTAAAATACTTAAGTCTCCTGGGTAATAAATATTCCCTTACTAACCCTTCTAAAAATCTCTACACAGGCTCTAAAATTTGCTCTGAAGACATTTGATTCTAAAAGACAAACAAGAGATTCTTTTTCTTTAGAGGATTTCTTAATCACGTACTGCCTGTGATTCACTAGCCGAGTATACAATGAAGTCCTCTAACAACTGCCATATTTCAGTATCTCTGCACTCCTGGAATGGATTTTTTTATTAAATCAGTGGCAAGAAAGGAAATTTGAAACACAAGTTGCCAGATTAAAAAATATCATCTCCTCTTCTGGTATTTCAAGCATTGCCATTACAGGATTTATTCTATCCTAAATCCAGTATTAAAAAAAAATACAAATGTTATTGATTAAATAACTTTGAAAAATATGAGGTGTATCTCCTGGTACAGGGAGTGGGGGAAATTACTGAAATGTAATATTCTCTCTGGTCTTGATCTTCTCTATTTGTTGTCAACTTTTATCTATCTGCCTGAGAAACCGCAGGGACAGAAGCGAAGGGGTAACTGCCTTCCAAATGAATCTTGGTTTCTAGCTAGCCCCTAATAAAATGGGCAGCTGTAGGACAGCACAAGCCCTCCTGCACAGTATGACAGGGAAGGCTTCCCCATCAGCCTGGCCTGAAAGCGGACCTGCCATAAAACACTCCCTAACATGCACTTGCTCAGCATTTGCTTTCCAGAAGGACTGTTATGATTAATGAGGGTTCATTTCTTTGCTATTTGTCACTGATTCACGCTAGCATTCCAAAGAAAAAACATTCACCTTTATTTCTCAGTGCAAACATCTTCTGACCATGAGACAGCCTAGTTGCTAAATGCTTTCAAGCCACAAAAAAAAAGAAATAGAAACCAAAAACCAAAACAACAAACCAACCAAAACAAAACCTGAAAACACAACAGACTCAAAAGATCAAAACCTGGTTTTACCAAAGAAAAAGAACAGTATCTTGTGTAGATCCATCGGTGTAGGAAAGGCTAAGCAGATGTCAGGGAGCAGCAGGAGCATTGTCTTCCACGTTGCTGGAAACTCATAACAAGGGGAGGTTGTTACAGTGCATTTTTCTTTATATTTCCCTTAGGTGACTTTTTATAGCTACATTTCTGCTAATTAATTTTACATCTGCACTGCACAGGGTACCTGCTTCTCCTTCAGGTTGCAGAATGACAAAAAACCCCTGCAGTTGCACCTTGTTTGATCAACTGTTTGCCTATGAACAGCACAAGGACACTAAATAAACTCAAGCTACCAAAATAGCACTGTTAACCAGAAGCAGGCAAATGGACACAAAACTCAGCTCAGGAGCCACTTGACCTTGAAACATCCAAAACACTCTCAGCAATGCCCTCTGGCTCAGAAAACTCCTAGCACCCTATGGGGGTGGTACATGCTAAAGGAGGATGAGCTTTCCTGTAAGAAGAGGGTAGAGCAGCACATCTGAAAGCATCCAGTGTCAGGAAATAAGTGTACAATACACTCATTTTTAATAGCTTTTCTATGGTTATATTTTGAAACATACATTTTTTGAGTCTAAACATCTTCTCTATTTATCACATTGTATCATGTGGGTTTTGCCTTTGCAGCCTCTTTGCTTTCTTGCTCCATTTGCCTTTTAGAGTTATATGATTTATACAGCACTTTAATATATATTGACCTGTCTCTTTTTACATATGTAGCTTAATTAGGACTTCACCAGCACTGTTTTTTTATTATCTTTGTCCTGTTCCTAAATAAGGAGAGAGCCATTCTACCTGTCTCTCTGGTGGACGATCGGTTTGGTGTACATGGTGATGTTCTACTGGCTGCTGAAGATTAATTGTGACCACGAGTCACAGTGGTAAGGAAACAAATGTCCTGTATGGATTGCAGGATAGGTCTGACAAATTATTTATTGTTCTGAACATCAAAATTCTTGTCCTGACTCAACATGCAATAGCCTCAGCCCTTCCCTTGTCCAACTTTGTTTCTTCTCCTTTACGACGTGTGGAACAGAACACTTGGAACACGCAGATGTGATGCAATGGAACGTTGTGCTGACATCAAATAGCACTGAGCACGCTGGTCCATCCACAATGCACAGCAAGGCTGAGGTTGTCAGCATGGATCTGCAACTGAATTGCCAAGCCTTGCCTCATCCCAAGGTGAATTCATAGGTGGCTGGCACTGAACGGTGATGCAGCAATACAGCTGCCAGTCTGGACTAGACCAGCTGGAAATACCTTAGAAATTTTTGCCCTGCAACTCATTTCAGAATCCAGAGGAAGCTGAATGCACCAATTAGAAATTCAGCTCGTGCAAAGTATCCTGGAGGAGTAGGCAGGTTGCAGCATCTCAGAGGAGATGTTTCACATCTGCTTACTGAACAAAAGGAATTTGCAAGCTGAAGGACCAGGATGGAATTAGGAATCAATGACTATGGATAAATATCTGAAGCAAAATCTGGATGCATCTGAAGACCTTCTCTCTCTTTTATCTCTGCTCTTAGTATTTCTTTTAGTTTTTCCACCCACACAGTCTTTTTATTGACTAAATTAAATATTAATTCACTTTTCAAGCGACACTATAAAAATCTGATCAAAGGCAAACAGTGACTATGATAAGTAGCAGTTAAATTCCGTAACAGTGTAATCTATCATTTTTTCTTTTAAACAATAGCACTGAACTAAACATGACAAAAGACTCTGGGATCAAATGACGTGTAAACCATTACACAGAGACATCCACAATATATTGGCCAAAATAACTTATTTCCTATTAAAAGGAATAGAAACAAGACATCTGAGTCCCTTAGGCTTGCAAGCTTAAAAATCTCTGCCAGCATTGCAAAATAAGAACATTATTTAATTAGTAATGGTAAGGGAGGGCAAACTCTTCGTGCCTTAAGTCTAATACATGTAAGACCAGTTTTCCACAGAAAGTAAAGATGCTCCGGATCCAGGGGAATGTGTAGGACATGAAAGATTTGGATCCAGCTTCCGGCTTTGTCATGGACTTTCTGTGTGACCTTAGAGCAGCTGCAATGTACCTCAGGTCCACATTTGTACAACAGGGCTTCTCTGCTCTGTCAAACGACTGTGCCATCTCAAATCACTCAGTATTACAAGGCACTCAGAACTAAAACAATGACATTAGAGACGGATGGGGACATACATCTACTTGTCTGCATTTAACTGGCAAGCAAGGCTCATTAACTTTACTCCCCAAATACTGCGAGATGTTCATGCTTTCTTTAATATATATGTTTTCACACAGAGGTGAACTCGTGACACCAAGTATTTACCAGGAGTGATTTACACAAAAGAAAAGCTGACAACATCATGCTAAACTTCTTGCAAGCACAACACATACCCCTCTCTGGGGTACGCTGCTTTTGGGCTGGTGTGGTGACACGTTTACGTGACCTAGCACAGCTGCAAAGCACCTCACTTTGCATGGTAATTTTTATAGGCACATGCCTAACACATGCACAAGTTGTCAGTGAACATGAGGGAACAGCTGTCCCCTGCTTAGTTTAAAATGCTGTCCTGCAAAACACCGCGCTGCTTTCACAGAAGGAACAGGCTCACAATTAGATAAGTCATCAGAGCTCTTCTTTCATAAATGGCTGTCATTATGTTGAAGTTCTGTGCTGTGAATTAAGACATGGAAAACTGGAGAATCTTCGTACAGAATCATATGGCTACTACCTTCTCTTTTTGACCAAAAGGTCTGACAACAGAAACAAAACGTTACCTGAGATATTGAGCTAAGGGCTTTTAAGAAGCATTGATATGGCTTTTAGATGTCAAAATCCTAATGTACACTGGGACTGCAGCACATTTAGATATTTGGTGTTTATTTTATTCTTACTCCCTACTTTGTCCTTCGTCTTCTTTCCTGATGATGTCTTCTAGCCTTAGGGAAATCAGCTAGTGACTTAGACTGTCTACTCCATTTTTCTTAAACCCTCACCACCTGAAACAATATCAGCTCTACAGCTCAAATATTAGTTTACTTATACCGGATGCGAGCACAGTTATCTAAATTGCATGTGGTATTCCCACCACCATGAATCTCGCTGCCAGGACAAGTTTCCTTCCTCTGACAAATGACAAGCCAACAGAGCTTGTACCAACACCCCACTCCTTCCCCGGGGCAGCTTGTCTCCAAAACGAGCTGCAGCTCAGCTGCCCCTGAAGCAAGCCCTTGTGCACAGCCCCCAACGAACCCTAGAATGGCAGGGGTTGGAAGGGACCTCTGGAGATCACCGAATCCAACCCCCCTGACAGAGCAGGGTCACCCAGGGCATGTCGCACAGGAAGCAAGTCTGGTAGCCTGGAGGGTTTCCTACGGTCAAAGGACTGTGCTGAAGATATATACAACTGTGCAAAAGAAACTGCATTCACTGGCATCACTGCAACTTCAGATTTTGTGGGGAAGTGGAAGAAAATGCTGCTTTTGCTGTTTGGACATAAGCTGGCTCTGTGTTTTATGCCTTCGTTTTGATCTATTCTCTCACTCCCATTTTTTTTAGAGAATTGACATCTAACAGCAACTGTGTTTTAAAATAGCAGCCTTAAGCCTAGGAAATCTACCTTATCCATGACAAACTACCAAACAATGAATGCCAAAGTATTTGACATCATTGTATAAATTTATCCACTGAAAACTGTATCTTTGTTTTCTTTCTGACACGCTAGATCAACGTTACAGCAGCGCACACCAGAGTCAGTGGGTGTTCCCCTTCCTGCCATAAATACCTCAGGAGACTTGGGTGACCCCTCTCCCGCTGGAGGGGAGTCTCCTCTCTCTGGAGAGGAGGTTTCACTTTAGAGAAGTTTTAAACCAACAGTTAGGGTAATATTAAAAAAACCCATTTATTGTATTTTAGTACAAATAGTAAAAACATTGTGAGTTTCTTCTATATAGAGCTTAAGAAAACAGCAAACCAGCACGGTTTTGCTTGACTTCTTCATGCATGAGTAATAGGGAAAAGGAAGTTGTATTTATACCGAGATGGAAGTGAAAAGGCAAAATCCAATCACCATGTGTACTCCTGTAGGCAAACTGCTCTGGCACCAGGACCCCTTGGGTAGCTCATGCCCTTGAAGCATTGCTCCTCCTGACAGGACCGCTCTTGAGTTCAGCGTAGTTCCCAAGTGGTAACACTCGTTTTCACATAACTGGTATATGGGGAAATGTTCAGACCTTTTGAAGGTTTTCTTCCCTTCTTTCCTTTTAAAAAGGGAAGGGGCAAAGGCATTAAACATTTGCAGTTGTGCCTCCTGTTCACCGAGACTGATGCAGGGGCTCCTGCAGCTTGCATGCTGACTTTCAGCTTGACTTCACAAGCAGAAGTCATCGGTGCCTGCACAGTGTCCTCTGCAGCTGCACTGTGCCTTGCCAGTGAAGCTCTGGGGAGGATGCCTCAGTGAAAGATTAGCAGCAGTAAAACCCTGCTAGCAACTGTACTCTGTTAACCACTTCTCTGTCATACATGGCCTCCTTCTCAGGAACATGGGCTTAGGTAAGGGCTGGGTTTTGCTTTTCAATCAAATTAGGGAGGATAATTAGGAGTTATAAATGCTGAAGTTACATTAATGTCGAATGCAGTACTGCTGAATGTACCAAAGATGTTATCAGGGATTCAGTGAGATAATGAGCATTGCTAAGATGAGGCTTATGCTTTCAACTTCATGCCTCCCCTAAATTCAAAAGGTATTTCTCCAGTAATGACAGAAACCCATCTGAGAGGAAAGGACAGCTGTGAGTCAGACACATCAGCTCTCTTCAGAGGAAATGTATTTGCTTCCAGAAAAGAGAAGTATTTCAGGAAAGCTTATTGTCCGTACAGGCACTACTAACATCAGTGACACAGTGGTTTAGTAAGACTTGTCCCACCATTCCATCACTGCTGGTGTTAACAAGTACTAAGAATACTTCCTAAAGAGTATGTCCAACCTCATCTATTCTTTCTATAATGCACTCAGCAAGCAGATTATCCTTCAGTTCAAGAGCTCTCGTCTTCATTACCTACTCTAGTTAAAAAACTCTCTCTCCTTACTTCATCCAAACTGCATATACAAGTATGTAACAAACTGCACTGATTCTTCCCGAATTTGACAAACTGAAGAAGTTACAGAAAAGCTAAGAGGAATTATTCATCATTTTACTGCTACTGCAGCAGCTATGGCATTTTGGGTTAATTTTCCATATGTAGTTTAGAATGAAATCCGTGCACATCAACCTCAGCGTCAGGCAGCAGAATAATATCAACCTAAAATTTGGAGTACAGTGAACTACTATCAAGTTCACTGAAGCATGTAAAAGGATTGACCTGAGGGTCAAATGTTGGCTAGCAAAAGTAATTATAAAACACAGTATTTATCATAAGAAACTCAATGCCACTAGCAATTAAGACATTGCTCCTATCTGTATGTCTGTGATATCAGCCTGAATTTTCCTACAACAGATGTGAATGATTTGACCACTGGAGGAGACTTTGCCCTGGTTGAAGCTTTCTGTTGAAAGTTTGTCTTTCTTTTCTTTGTCTTTCTGTGTCTTCCTTTCCTTTCCCCCTTTCCTTCTTTCTCTCTTTCTTGCCTTTGTGTGCTAAATGTCACCAGAATGGTTTACAATGTTTTGAAGTCAGTGATGGTGGTTTTAACATAGACCACAGACCCAGACACTTTTGCAGCAGATTATTTTTTTTTCAAATGGCATTTAACTCTACAAAAGAATCTATCAACATTTTAAAATGATAATAGATTAAAATATAAAGGGTTTGTGAAAACAATAGATATGGAAATGAGTTCCCAATTCTTCTCAGAACAAACCTATAACATTTTCAGATGATCTCTTGCAGTCTGCAAAAGAGCTACCTGAACTACTTGAATTTAGCAATATCCACCGTTCTCCAGAAGAACCTCTCCCAAAGGTAGATGCTTCAGTAGAGAACAAACAGATCATCCAAGGAGCCTTCAGTAAGGAATCCAAAAGGAGATTAGGGTGCTCAGGAAAGAAACTGTGTGAACCCGAGCTTCTAAACAAAAGTTGATGCCATTGTTTTCTGTGACAGAAAACTAATTGGCTGAAGAACAAACAAACACAAAAAAACCCAGGTACATGTCAGGAGCTCTCCAAAAATACTACCTATAACAAAATACTAAATCAAGGCAAAATGGACGGTCCAAAACACGCCAGCAGCTAATGGGGAATTCTGTAAGTAGCCAGGTGACACCCAAAACTGTCACTGAAACTTGGCTGTCCTTGGCATAGCTCTGGCATGGGCCATACCTGAGCTATTTAAAGCAGGATCTAACCCTTGCAGCTGTATCTGGAGGGACTCAATGAAAGATGAGTGAAGACGCTGAAACCTGGGTAATAAAGGCGAGTTCTGCAGTGAAGTTTATTACTGCCTCGGAGAAAAAAAGCTCTCCCTTTAAGAGCTGTTCTATTGGACTTCTATTTAACCTGCCTTTTAGGAACTAGAAGAGAAAAGCCTAGATGTTTGATGTTGGTTTTTTTATGTGTCCAGTGAAGCACCAGGTTTTAGGCAGGAGCTTAGGGGAACACAGTACCTTTTTCCACAAGCAGCAGGCATAAAAGATTCTTGATGAGGAATGAACCTGAGCCTCAGAGATGAGGTAGGACTCACCTAACCTCAGGAGTTCACCTTGTCATTCTGTTAAAAATTTTCCCAAGCTTCAGGTTTGTATGCCATGTTCCAGCTCCCACCTTTCCCTGCATTTTAGAGGAAATCCTGTATGGATATTTTTTAATAAATAGCTACAAGATGACTTGAAAATTCAACAAATATGATTCAGGCAGTTTGTAGGCACTTAAGTACTGAGAAGAAACCACAGCTCTACTGTGGCTCTACCCTACTGAAAATCTGGCTTTATTGCATGCCACCCCAAAGAGAGAGTTACCAAGGGGTGTAAAGAGCAGACTGTGGTGTCTCCCCAGAAAGTCAAAAGTCACTGATCTCAAAGTCACTTTGAAAGAGTTGTGCCAGCATCACATGC
Organism: Megaceryle maxima; assembly: GCA_024605025.1. Lineage (NCBI taxonomy): Eukaryota > Metazoa > Chordata > Aves > Coraciiformes > Cerylidae > Megaceryle > Megaceryle maxima. The sequence continues at coordinate 131,591 of JANHGN010008996.1, forward strand.
TTCTTTTCAATATTCCCACAGAGGATTTGGGGTTTGGTGCTACACGTCAAATATTCACAGATCTTCATTGAATAGAAAACTCCCAAGTCTGCCACAGGTCACGATAAACACCATGGGGTTTTCTCTGAAACAGGTTAACAAGCAGAAATTTGGGTTCCCAGTCACTTGGGAGCAGTTTTTTGCTTTTGTACATCTTGCAACAAAATCAGAGACAAGAAAGGCCAGTTTGGAGGTTATCATATAGACTTGGTTTGCCCTCAGCTTTACAAAAGCCATACAGAACCTGCTGATCCAGACAGTAAGTGCAGCCCTTTGCTTCCAACAGATTTGGTCTGGATAATCCTTCAAATAACATCATCTTCATATCATTTAATTTGTGTATCTCCCCAACAGCTGATTGCTTCCAAGTATCTTACGTGAGATAAGACGATGCACTGGCAGCCGCTTACGAAAACACAGAACAGAAATGCAACATTTTTAGCACATAGGACCCGCTTCTGGCTGAAGAGAAAGGCACACCACACCACCTTGGTCTGACCACTCAGGCACGACACATCTTAAGTGACATGTCACAGCTTAAGTGACCTGTCACAGCTAAAAATCCAGCTTGCAAGATGCCTCTGACATTACTGTGGGACATGCCATAAAGCACGAAACACTGCCATCCTAACCAGAAATACTACAGTACATACTTTGAAAGTATACACAGTTGATGCTGGTCTATACTCAGTTTATGGTAACATCTATAAAAACACCCCGTTAGGAGCAGTGGTACAAAAAAGTGGTTAAATTGCTCTCCTGACTGAAGATGGCTGCATGGGAGTGGGGTGAATTGGGATAGTGCTGTCTATCCATCACAGCAAAGGACAGCCGTTCTCATGCAGATTGTACCTGCTGGTAATTCACTGTAATCTCAGATTCTAAATCCTACCATGTTTCTCTGGGCAAGAGCTACTTTCTGAGCTTGTGAACAGTGTCACAAGTGCAGGCACGCTCTAGTCATTACTTTAAAAGTTTGTTTTGCAAAATGTTACCAATTAGGTCTTATTTCCAAATACGGAAAATGGATTTACAATAATTATTCTTGCCTTCCCTCCACCCCCCTGCCTTTAACAAGGCTCATCACTAATCTCTTTAATTTTCCTTAGTGTACCCATAAAACCAGAGTCAGTGAGGCCCCTTCTCATAGCTCAAGGAAGGAAAGATCCCTTCCCTCTGCTCGTACAATCACCAGGGATATTCCCTGATGCCAGTGCTTGAAGCCAGAAACAGACTGTGCCCATCTGAGTTACCGCATCTTTGCCCCTGGCACAGCTCCAAAATTTCTGCATCTGATTTCCTGCAAATTAAGTGTTAATAATACACAGGTCAAATCAAAGGACATTTTACTCTTTTTATTCCAGTAGTACTTTTTAGTAAGTTCTTTTCATAAATTTGCAGCGAGACCTTTCAGCACTCCACAGATAAGATCTCAGGGCTGAAGAGAAGCCGTACGTAACCGAGGTATTAAACACCCTCAGCGTAAGACAGATCAGAATGCAGCTCTATTCCCATGATACTCAGGCTGACTAAAAATGCTGAATCATGGGTTACATGATACTTCATATACGAAGTATAAAGAAGGCAAATAATCTTTTAATGACCTACTCAGCAGTGAGCATACACAAGCTCTAAAACCAAAATCAATTAACTACTGCCAGTCTTCTGTATTCCTTGATATAATATCTATTGAAAAAACAATATATTCACTTACCTTTCAAGACAGCAAAACACTTTAGCTATTAAAAATAAATAAGTAGGATCAAATATAACCTCTTTGTCTTACAGTCACATTGACTGACTTTATCATTTGGCACAGAAAATAACTTCACCTTAAAAGGGCAGAGTGGTGCTAAGTGTCCTGGCCAGTAATGGTGGTGAGATGAAGATACGCATTTGCTACCAGCGACCATCGCCTGTGCTTTACCATAACTTAGTTTCAGCGGACAAATGTATTGGCAGTGACAAGGCAGACTGTCAACATTCCTGGTAGTATGTTCAGATAAAGGCTTATAACAGGATTCTCCCCAAAAAGAAATTGAAACCAGAGGCCAAACACAAGTTCAACCCACACCTGAGCTAGAAAACATCACTTATTTGTAATTAATTATATCATGCTGCGATGTAAACGATATACAGGACAAAAACTTGAGGGAGTTAAGATATTGTAAAAGTCATCCCTCACACTCTAACAATGACAGTCTTAATCCTCTGTCCTCTTCACCCTTGGTCTACAGTAGTTAAATGGGAAAGCACCCTGAATATCAGCTTTTGTAGGGAGAAATGTTAACAAAATCAGGGTAACACGGAACATGTAAACCTAAACTGAGAAGAGGACATAAGCAAGAGAAGTGGTTTGTTCGTAAAACATAAGGAAGAATATAAACATAAAGTATTTCTTTCCCCTGAACACTTTAACATTCTCAGCACAAACACTCAGTTGCTGACAAGACACTTCTCTTAGGTGTGATAGCTCTTCTTTCCAACACAACCAAACAGCTCAAACTTTTCCTAGAGTCATCTGAGCATATATGATGTGACCTTCAACCCAGAAAGAACCAATGGTGTACCATTCATTAGAGCTTGCCCCTGAATGAACACTGTGTGACAATCTAGATCACTTATAAGGACTTGCAAAGGAATACTGAAATATCTTATCTGACACTCTGCTCTGTTCTGAAGTCATACATAATGACTCTGCTGATTTGCACTTATCTCAAGGCAACTCTTAAACTGCTCTACAAATTTTAAACAAAGCTGCTCTCCATATTCTAAACGGGCATGAGAGTCAGTGTGATTTATACGTAAAACAGGCTTAAGGAAAATAAGAATCAAGCCCCTAACGTATAATAGGTTAGCAAGTTGTTGTAGGAAGCCTAGCCATAATGCACCCGGTAGCTAAATAAATATCAGTGGCCTGAATCTCCTCTTTTATGATGGTTTTTTTTCAAAGGAATTTTTTCACCCAGAGGATTAGTTACTGAATGATACAAACAAACCCCTCATAATTTTCAGTCAGGCTTGGGATAAATTACGGAGCTTTTCACAAAGGAAGAATAATCCTGCTACAGTCAGTTACACAAGGTGGGGGGGGGTGGGGGGACACACAAACAACACCACAACAGAAGACAACCCCCTAGAAAAAACAAAAATCAACAAAATAAGGACAAATGAGCCATGCAATGAACCAAACAGAATTAGCAAGGAACACCTTCAGCCCCATCAGATTTCACATAACTTTAAAGAAGGTAAACACCATGCTACAGAGCCACAGAGGCCACTATTTTACCCTTCTGTGGATGTCCATCAACAGGGGCTATGCAAAACATCAAGGACAGAATGTGACTGACTACTAATTTTTTAATGATTTATTTATACCACCTTTTGTACTTGGTCAGTTAATAGTCACACTGAGCTTTATCGAAATATTGATGTGAGAAAGAATGACTTGTACAAGAAAGCCCTGTAGAAACAACCCCAAGCAATTACTCTCTAGCTGAATCCAAAAGGCCAACCTGCGATATAAAATAACAAGTGGAAAAATCCAAGGCATATTTATTGACAATGTTAACCACAAGGTACTTAAAGTACTCTTGTAGATGAAAGGTGATTGAGTATCAGTATCAGGTATCTTTAGGCAGACAAGAACTTTCCATTTCTCCTAAATATCCTGCTTATTTCTGACCTCATTCACTCTGTATTAATAGTAGATTATCTGCACTAGAAACATTCCATATTTATTTAGGATTTAGCCCAAATGAGTTACATCAAATAAAATAAGTGTGAGAATACAACCAGGCTCTTGGATGCTATAAACAAGAATGAAAACAGCTCGTGCATTAACAGGTTGAAAGAAATATTAAATGTATTTAATTCACATAAAATGAAATTTATCTGATTCAAATTTGTTTCAAAGTAAGGCTCCCCTGATTTTAAATGCACTGCATAGAACAATATAATGTAGACATAGTTAAAAAGGAATCAGCTCAGCTGGGCTTATCCTTAACACTCCAGTTCAGCCAGGTGCTGAACTGGAAGCACTTGTGCAATCCAGCTGCAGTTAATTCACATCAACTGAAATCAATGCTCATTCTGGTATCAGTTGAGGACTTTCCTATTACTGATGGGTTGGTCAGAGATGCTGTTGCTCTAAAGAGGCTGTTATAGGTCTGCAAACTGTAATTAGAAGACCAAATGACTGGGGTTTTTTACTTCCTGGCCAAAAACTCCAAGGGGAAAGACAAGAATTTTCTGGGGAAAAGCAAACGTACCATGACCCTGCTCTGGAAAAGGTCTATTCTGCTTCAGACCTACTTGCTATAAAGTTTCAAAATACATTTTTGGTTTGGTTTTGCTTCACTATGCATTAGTAAAATAACTTTGTTCAAACGGAGCTTTCACAAAATACTGGATCCAGAGTAAGTATAAATAAACGCCTGCTTTAAAATCTCAGATGTTACCATGAATCAAAGAGCACCAGAGACTTGTGAAACCGTGGCTTGGCAACCAGCCTTTGGGTCTTCTCTGCGATTCAGAGCACACAAAATTGCTGTTCTTCCTAAATCCCAGCACTGCTCCTCAGTTCATATCAACGTGCGTATCTGAAATGGCTGAACTTGTGGACATCTTTTGCCTTAATCCTCCTTAGAAAGCTTATGAATGAGAACAGGGGGAAATGGAGGAGAATTCTGGATTCCTCAGTTCAAACCTGTACTGAATTCACAGAGAGCTTTGCTGAGGTGAGGACCAAGAACTGCTGTGCCTGGAATATGGTCACTGGTGTCCAAGATGAAGTGCATGCATGCTCTTAGTGAAATCAAAAAAGCCCATATAGTAACATGTGCCTGTACTGTGTAACAGTACTTGATCTAGAATATTCCTTTCTTCCTAGCTAACCATAGTTTTCATCTCTTGCCACACATCTTTCTTGCTCTCTCCTATATATTGCCACAGATGCTGTAAAATACCTGCTGCTCACACACTGGCACTGTGCTGTGTCTCACCTTGCTGTAAGTGAGGTCAATGGCAAACCCACTCAGAAAAAGCAGGATTTATCCTGAGGTGCCTAACACAAAGAGGGACTCCCCTTGATTCAGTAAGCTTTGGACCAGACCTAGAAATCTTATCAGAATCAAGAAGTGGCAAGTCACAGACGCATAGCAAAACCACACCTGAGTGTTTATCTCACATTCCTAGAGATGCTCCTGCCAACTGCTTGGGTGCTACACAGGACCTGACCGACTGAACTGGATTCTGTATGACAGCCGTGCTCATTGACAGGATTTCATCTCTTTTTATAGAGGTTCAAAAGGGAGCAAATATTTGAACAGGAGGCTTCGCAGCAGTATTTTCTCATTTGGTTCCAAACTTTCCACTTTCAAAAATCCCACCATCTTTTCTATTTCTACAGAGGAAAGAAGATGCTTCTTCCTCTCATTTCAGGACAACCTACCAACTTACAACATAACGGAATGAAGGACGACCAATCTGAAAAATCACTTCCGATAAAACCTTGCCACCGAGCCTAACACAGTCTGTGAGAGCTCCAGACGGTTCAGAAGTGCATCCAACTGATTCCAGCAGATCTTGTTTTACACGCAACTCTGCTTGCTTTCTTATCTTCCCCAAGTCTGAATGTGCTGCGACAAGTTTTTCTGCTCCTTCATGTCATTCAGCCAAGTTCCTACAGCTGTCTTTGGCATGCCGTGGGTGGATCTGACTATAATTTTGGCTCGTGTATGTCTTTGCAGACTGAGGGTTTCTAGAAAGAGAAACCGAGTGCATGTAATATGGTGACTTCCAACTGCTAGAATCACAGAAAACACAACAAATGGCATCAGTTTAGAGAGAAGGCAGATGAAATAATGAAAACCGCTGCAACGTACGCAAGTGCAATGTGACACTCCCTGTAGCAAGCAAGCATAGAACTGTAACACTCAATCAAACCCCAAGATGAGGAAAAAGGGAAATAAAAAGATAAAAGATTAAATATTTCACCATGTTGGGAAAGAAAAGAAACGGCCAGTTTCATTTGAAAACCCAAGGAGAAATCTGGTCTCAGCGGTCCAAGGGGGATTTTCTTAAAAGCTTAGAGTTGGCCTAAGTCCATTCGAGGAACTCCACGATGGGGCACTGTTACGTCACGAGAAGAGTTCAGTCACTGGCAAGCACTCATGCGAGCTTAACCTTCCTGTATTTCTGCATTTATCCATCAAGCAAAAGAGTGAATGTGACTCACAGGCAAAGAACCTAAGATTCTGCCCTATTCCCCCAGTCCATCTTACTGTGTTGACTCCTATCTAGTCTTAGGATAACGCTAAGCATGTCTCTCAAGCCCTATAGGAAATCGCCTCTTTTCCATGATAAAAAAAACCCCAAACAGATAAAAGATTCCACAAACACACACTCGAGTTTTCTCTCCCCTCAACTTTGCCTGCCAAGTATCTTGTGGAACAGAGGCAGCGCCTACGGCTGGGCGATCTCCCAGCCTGTGTGGCACGTCCCAACCGCGTGACTCCACGAGGAGCTCCTCCTGCCTGCATCCAGGAGGAGGAGAGGGACGGTACAGACCGCACTGATGATGGTTCAACCCGCGCAAGACCGAGAAGCTGGTCCCTGACTCCTGCAAGCTGGGTAGCAGCTGTGTCACAGAAGTGCTGGGGGCACCGACGGATGCCGGCTTGTACCAGGGGATCGTGGTGTGCAACATGGCCTCCCTGAACCCTTCTTGGCACAATTTATGCCCATCTGCCTCCCCTCTGCTCCTGCTCCTGGAGAGGAACATATGGCCCAGAATATGTATCTCAGAAGTAAAAAATGTATTCATCCTGTTCTCTAAAATATACCGAGTACCTTCTTTTTTTCTTCTATAAGCTTTTATTCCAGTTATGAATCTTCTATTCTGGCACAACAAATATTTTTTTTTTTTTACAAAAGCAAGTCCTCGCTTAAACACTCAGGCAGCCCACAGTGAAAAACTGAACTAAAAAAAATAACTGTCTTATTACACCTCAATAGTAAGAAGTTGCTACTGCAAGAAACATCTTTGCCAGGACTCTGGGTTTTGTCCATTCCACCATCACATTTTAATACTTACCTTAGTCCAACAGCGTTGCATCTACCAACAAATCAGCAACAGAAGAAAATATAAACACATTTAAGCTTACCACGAAGATCTAAACACCAAACGTTTTCACACTGAGCGGTTCACGCTGAAGCCAAGCTCCCACACTTTACCTTAAACAGTACCTCATCACAAAGAGAACAGTGAAGCTCCTCGAGAGGCGTGCCAGTATTTCTTTTCAATAGCAGTACCAACATCTGTGAGTGCAGTCCCACCTCCCTAACAAGGGTAAACTTTCCCACTCTATCAGTGAGACTTTTGCTGGCTTGCCTGTTGGACGATAGCAGTACTGAAACAAGGCTTCATCTGATCGTTTCCTCACATCTGCCTGAATATACACAGGTTTTACATATATATATGTGTATGTATGCCCCTTTATACATGTGTATATAACATATACTTGTTTATATACATATATGCATGCATACAAATATTTATATGTGTGTGTATATATGTATTTTAATACTTATACAGAGAACACTCCAATTCTTGAGCACAAAAATGTAGTAGAAGAGAAACCACACTGCAATCCTTGCTCAATCTATAAAACCCCATGCCAGACAGCAGCTGGTGACACTGTTCTGTTGTGACCTGTCCAGCACACGTTATGAGGCACCGATACCCCACCAAAGCAATGCCCGCAACAGGAGCAGTACCAATACCAAAATGGACATTTCTCGTAGCAAAATGCTTTTCTAACAATGAAGTAGGTCGGGTTCTCTGGCCGTATTTTCATTGAAGCATTTCATATGAAATCCACTAACAATCACACAGATGCTTCAGATTATATACAACTGAAGTAAAGTGTTGCCTAAAGTCAACTGAAGTCAACAGAATTCCTTCTGCTGCTTTCAGTGGGTTTTAGGACAGATTTGGGTCTGTTCATTTCATGCTATGAAGATTCTTCTTTTCACTCAGCATTTCAATGAAATACTGCATGTATTCCTGCATGTCAGATACACGGCTCATGAAACCACGTTCTACTGTTTATCCTACCTTTGCTGCCACAGATGAGTTGGGTTTCTCCAGCAAGTCCCAGAGCTTCTTCCTTTTCTCCGGACAGCAGGTATTATCAAACTCTTCCCCTTCTCTCTCTCGCATGGTCTCTGCCTCTCTCCTCAGCTCCTCATTCATCTGCTCTTTCTTCTGATGGTATCTTGCCTGGCAGCAAGATTCTAAATATATCTCATCAATCCCCCAGTAATCGAGCTCCTGGCCAAAAGAAAGAGCACACATTTCTTCCATCATATGTAGTTTCCCTGTCCTGTAGAAATTCAAAATGGAAGTGAAAGCCCCTGGGTGTCGATCAAAAAAATATTCATTTTCATTCAGATTATAGTCATCACATACTTCTAGCAGAGATTCGTGAGTATTGCAGTCTCTGAGCTTCCCTAATCGTGTCCTTGGAAGTCTATCCAAAGTCCTCCACAGCACTTCATGGTTGAGCCCACCAACATTTATTTTAACTCTCCGCGAGCAGGCTTTGCTCCTAATGATCTCCACGGGTTCCGGAGGCAGAGAAAGGGTAGACCTTGAAGACTTTTTGTTGATCCCTGGTGGAGCCTTCTCAGCCATTCTGAAAAGGACGCAGCTCTAACACCAGAGTCTTTAGGAGAATGAGCTTGGAGACTACAAATATTTGGGCAGAGTCCTCTTCAGACAGACAGCTCCATTCCTGAAACTAAAAAAAGACAAAAAACTAGAATAGTACAATGTACAATATATTCCCCAACCCCTGTCTCTCTTTTTCCACACTTTCATATGCAGATGAAAATTTAATGATGGTAATTTGCTCTCTCTACAGCAAAATTCTTTTGTGGCAATATAGAGAATCAGTGGAGCAACTGGGACAGCTAAGAGCACTTTAAGCAAAGGAAAAATTCACCGCAATTTCTGCATTCGTGAAAATCAACAGTGACAGTTTCTACAGAAGACTTGTTTTGTTGTTGCTTTGTTTGAGTTTCTTTAAATCACTTTCTGATGCAGCTTAATCTGATTACTTGCCAATTAATTTGTAAGGTGTGCTAATGGAAAGAATGTAGGGATAGCCATAAGGAAAACACGAGACAGAGCCTAGCTTCCCTTTTATGGAAAAATTCCGATTTTGGAGCTACTGCAACTCAATAAAACAATTAGAGCACATGAAAATCCCCTGTGAAACCAAACTGCTTCTCTCCCTCTCCCAACTCAAATCTTGATATGCTGAATTTCATGGCCAAAGATTACTCACAAAACAATTCAATTGCTATCAAATTTTCTAGCTCCAGACAGCACTGACTCCTTTACAAATAGATCCAAAAGAATCCTCACTCTTCTGCAGCCACCTGACCAGTAATATGGATTACACAGGCAAGGACTCTGCATAGCCTTCCCTGGCCCCTCAGTAAGGCTCTTCTCTGCCCCGTTTGTTCACCTGTTAAGTTGCTGTAGGGACTTGACTGCACGATAGCAATCAGCAGTCTCAGTGCTAATAATCTACAAGTGCATCCTCACTCACTGTGCCTACTGCTTCAGCCAACTCTGAAGTGCAGCTGTCAGTCACCAAATTCAGAATACCAGCATCAAAAAGGAAAGAAACCCACCCACCACCACCTCTACGATGGTCCATTATCTGCCACAGTGCTTAAATAATATCCTAGCAATGGTATTGTGGCTCAAAGGGAAGAATATTAAGAATGCTTAGACAAACTTCTCTTCCAAGTCCTCCTGAGTAACTTTCCTGAGTTGACATCTCCTCCTCCTCCTGTTCTCTGAAAATTAACAATTCAACAGTCTGTTCTGTTTTGGTTTTAATTTGAAGTGAAATAACTGCAGCTTAAAAAAAAACCAAACGCATTTGATGTGAACAAGAATTTGATCCTCTTTGCAGAGTAAGCATGAAGGCTGTGATGGGACCTACAAATACTCTGGGGTAAATGCCAGGGTGGGAGAAGAAATATTTGTACTACAGGACTGTGATGGCACAAGAATAAAAGGGTACAAACTCTCCATGACAAAAGGTGGAAATCTGAAAGGGAATTAGATCACAATGACCAACTCCTCACCAGAGCAGCGAGTATCCAGAATAATCCCTTACTGAAGTATCAGGAAAACTGGAATTGTTTCAACACGCAATCTGACACGCTTATGGCACTGTTGACTATGCATAACATCCAAATTCCTAGATCTAAACTTTTCCTCCACAGACAGATGCAGCACTAATAAGGCACAGCCCTGTATGATACCGGTATTGACAGACTTCCACATCCAAAAACATCACAGAAAATTAACCAGCAGAGTACTATTTACATTTAGAGATGTCTTTTTTTCGTTTGAGTGCATAACTCACTGTCTTCTTGTCCACTCTCGTGATGGAAACAGCCCCAAACACTAACATTTTCCCAAACACTAATATTTCAGCAGTTTCACTGTCAAGCTGAACCTACTTCAAAAACAAAAGGGACAAAATATTCTGCCTCTTCACATCCTGCCTCCAGCACTGCACTGTGAAGCTCCCTCCTGATTTTCCAGTGCAACCCAACGCACCTTGGTGCCTATTTACGTAAGGGTTTAAGCCTGTAACATTTAACTTCATTAATGAAAAAGATTACCTGATAACTTCACTTGCAAAGCTAAATACTGTATCAAAATCAAAGCCCCGACATCAGTAGGTTTACACAGTATTTCTGTTGTGCTTGTTTTGTCTTAATCTTTTTTCCTTTTTCACCTCAGGCTGATTTTTTTCTCTGGTTTTACCCTGCTCCTCATTGCCTCAGAGGTAAGGGGATGAGGGGGGGGACTACTGAGAAGGGGAGAACTCCTTGTGAAAGGAGAGGACCTTGTGAAAAGGTCTCCTCACTTAGGCATCTAATGTTGTGTGATGCATTTCAGTCTTCTGACATAGAGACAACCACACAAATACTAAGCAGTTATCAGAGGGTATTTCTTCTTTTTTTTTTTTAAATCAACGTGTGTCCCCTAATATTAGCAGTACCAAGGAAAACACAGATCAAGCAGCTGATCTGATTAATCTTAGGTCAACCATATCCTCATTTGCTTTGCTGATCATAAAAACTAAAAATAGGAAGACTATACATTGTCTTAGCTTTTATGCAGTGGAGTTACCACACAGATTTGTTAAACAAATACAAAATTATAGTGTCACCAAGACTGGTCTAAAGCTGATGAAACATTTTCTGATTTGTCAGTATAATTATTAGTTGCATCTTTCTACTTGAGGAAATGGGGCTTTTCTAAAAAGCTTTAAAAATCCTGGTTAACTGTGGTGCTGGCAGGAAATAGGGGAGGGAAACACCATTTAGTTTAGTGTTGAGAAGACTAGCCAGTTGGAAGTTGAGAAGGCTATCCAAGGCACTGTATGTACGAAGAGATCAAACACCATTCACATGTAGCACTCTGAAAAGATCCAAAACATTTTCCCAAATGAAGAATCTTATTTTTGCCTTTCTTCAGAGGTCCTTTCATTGAAATATATGCAAATTGTGGACTACATAACTTTAAAAAAAAAAAAAAAAATTACTTTGCTTCCTAAGTGCCTTTCTTCAGACCTCTTTTCTTTTTTCCTGTTGAGAATGTAAAAAAAAATAATAAAAATAATAATAATAAAAATTTCTTCCTGTCCTGCTTTTTCCCAAGCCTGGACTACAAAGCCTGTATTTAACTGTGCCTTTAACAAACATAATTAATAGCCCCTACTTCAACTACATAACATTTTTAACTTTATAATCCATATTATAGTTTCACACAAAATCACCAGATCTTTCATTATAACAAAGCTACGCAAGTGAGGGCACCTTTACAATTTATTAAATAGCCTTTCTAGATTTTAGCTACTGCAACTAACTCTTCAGACACTGCAATTTTTGTCCTGAGAAGGCTTAAAATAATTTTCATTTCAGCTTATTGCCTTAACCTTTTGGCTGTGTGCAACTGCACTATACACTTTGTCCACCATGGGTTAGGGAGAAATGCCACCACCCCTTCACAGGCAGGCAAAGTCAGCCCACTGCTCACCAGCACTGCTCAGCAATCAATAGAGAAAGACACAAATTTGAACCACAGATGGCTAAGAGCAACTCCAGATAAACCCCATATGATTTCCTTGCAATAATAAAGTGACTTTGTAGAAAACTACCTGTAATATGGAATAAAACTCTTCCAAATCAAAGCCAATTCTTTGTGTGGAATAGAAGTTGAGACTGCAAAGACTACTACTCAAAAAGCTAGGGAAGGTCAGAACGAAGGTCATGTGTCCTCCCCCGCACCATATCCATACAGCTTTTAATGGTGGGGTTCCTCTCACACCAATCCTTCCTGCTTTAAGTGAACAGGTAATTATTTACTATTTCTTTTCAACTTTCTCCTTCAGTATTTGGCCTCTGATGTTACTTAGCATGTCCTGCTGGAAATCCAAGACCACACACCGAGAGATTAATCTCCCTCAGGGAGCTGTCACTATCTTACCTGCCTGCTTCTATCCCAGAGTTTCCCTTCTCAAGCAACATCACCAGGAGGACATTAGTGCCATTGCTTTATAATGAAGAAATGAAGCTCAGAGATGCCTGAAGTATCCAAAATTCTGGCTGCTCAAATTGAGATAGCTGCTTTTTAAGATTCCTTAGTATTTTTATCACATTTGATGTGTATGCCTATATGAGGAGATCAAACCCTCAAGCAGAAGAACTCAGTTGCCTGTGCCATCGTGTCACTGGCGTGGCATAGTTAGGACTCTCCCAAATATTTTGCAGGGGTGGCTAGAGAGTCAGCACCCTTCAAGGTCTGCTCCTAATAAGTGTTTCATCCCCAGGCATCATCCGCTCCCCTTGGGAGCCTAGGTGAGTTTAACCACACACACACACAGGCCATGACGCCAGCTGGCCTGAGCAGCACCAGTCCCTTCCACAGACTGCATCTGCAAGACCTTGTTCCAAACGGATTAACATTCAAGCTACTTTTTTGCATGCCCGAGTCATAAACTTCCCTCTCGATCTTTGCCATAGAAATTGTGCCAAAGAAGGTGGAGATGCTACACCAAATAAGCACACTTCACCCTTGGATTATGTCGTCCCTGTGCATTTCAAACACTGCGAGGAAAAAAAGTACACGGTACGTAACAAAAGGTTGTATCATGAGGCTGCCAGGAAAGGGCAGAAAGATTGCTTTGTTCTGACTTTAAAGAAACAAACTTTTACCATTTTTGTCAGAAGATGTTCTTTTGTCAGAACTTGTCAAGTTGTTTGCAGTGAAGGATTATATTCATTTCCTTGCTTTGGAAACAAATGGAAGATGTTTTCAGAATTTGTTAAAAGCCTGTATTCAATGTTCTTTAAACAAAAGCCAAACTGCTGGTTCTAAATGTACTGCTGCTTAATTATTCTTTTTTTAAAGGTTAAGAAAGGTCTGGATCAAAAAAAGACATTTTGAAATTATTCAACAAAATAATTTAGGTGATCCCATTCAACATTTTTGGTTTCAGGTCTGGGAAATCTAAGATCAATGTTTTCTTCTTTTGCCTAGGCAGAAAGGCAAGCTGAAGTCCAGAAAAATCCAGGGAGACACTGGCTAGCCTGGCTATTAAAAATGACTGACAAAAATCTGACCTGCAGGCTGTGGATCTGTAACACTTCCTGGAAAAACTAATATTTAGCTTTTTGGAAATGTAGCATCAGAGGAAGTTTAGATTGGACTTTAGGAAAAGGTTCTTCACCTTCCCCGAGGAAGTGGTCACAACACCAAGACTGTCAGAGGTCGAGGAGTGGGCAATGCTCTTAATCATGGTTTAGTCTCTAGTTTTAGACAGTCCTGTGAGGAGCAGGCGGTTAACTCGGCAATTCGTACGGGTCCCTTCTAACTGGAGACATTCATGATTCTCAAAAGCCTTAGAAAGACTGTGCCCAACTCAACGTTTGACTCATTGCCTGTAAGCTGGGATACAAGTTAGTCAAGCAAAGATAGAGCAAGTTAGTTGTGACAAACTAATACAACTGAGAAAAGAAATTTCTAGAGCTTTATATGGCAGCTTATTCGATTGTATGATTCTGCCTTTTCCACCTTCTGCTTTGCTATACTATCTCTGCTACCATGTCAGCTATCAAATGCTTGTTCTTTGTTTCTAAATGGGAAGACCTGCAGTTTTAATAGTGAACTGTGGGATCTTTATGAATATCATTTTCCCTGAATTTCAATTTAAGTAATGGCTGAGATGAGAGCTGAAACTGAAGGAAAATAGCCAGCTCAAATGAGGTGTTCGCTATTTCCACTTCCCACCTTTACACAAGTCACATCACACACAGTTAAGGACTGGCAAGCTGAATGAAGGAAGTGTCAGGAAATATGTCAAAATATTCCTGAGCATTGCGTGCATGTCTCAGATTCATATCCACATGTAGGAACACACGTATGCCTGCCTGCACAGGAGAGACGTAGCTGAGCGTGAACTGTCCCAACTACCAGTGATAGGCTTGGGCTCAAGTCCTCAGAGGTCTAAAATGATGATTATTTCTATTTCATAACAGACTTCACAAATGATTTCTTTCTGGTATGTGAAAAATTAAGCATTGGCTGCACAAAGTCTCAGAGATCTGCAGGAAACACTTAAAAAAATGTAGCTTTTAATAGATGAACTTTCCAAATCGACTAAATGAGTCTGTCTGCTAACTCCATGTTCTCACCATCCTGAGCATAGTGTCTTTTAGATGGATGAGCTGAACTTCACTGAGGAGTAGTAGGCTCAGGGGCTTTATATATTCCTTAGGAGCCCTGGATAAGAAAAGCCTGACAGAAATAGGTAAAGAGACAGGAGACAGAAAAAGAGGGAGAGTATAACGCAGAAAAAGCTTGTAAAATCTTGCAGCTGTGCAAGCTTGGCAGTGTAGGCTGAGAAAACTCTCTGAGTTTTCTGTGTACCCCAATAGCACTTGCAAGTACCTGCCGGAGCTCCTACTCAAGGTAAAAGCCTTGTGGGTTGGGCCTGGACTCCACTGGAGGTGATGTGGACAACTTTACACCAAAAGGCTGAATGCTCTTGACAGCGTTCAGTGCAATTTCACCTCAAGACTCATAAGGAATTTTGGACTTAAGTGGCCTTTTTGAGTCGGACCTGACCACAACTCTGGAGCTGAGAGCTGGGTTTGGAGCACCCCCTCAGACTGCACCAAGGTCTCCAAGCAAAGAATGCGGCTTTGCAGTCTGTCCCAGCCCTGAATCAAGATCACCACCAGCCTTCATTCCAGACCACCTCTGCTTCTCCATCTTTTCCTCCTTAACAATGCTCTGCGGCTGGTGCTTGTGACACGTGCGGTTGTGTGGTCTTTAGAGAACAATCCTGATGCAGTCCTGCTCAGTTTACAGAAACAGTTGCATTTCCATTGCAGCCCAGATTGAAGCATCTCTTGTTTAGGATGTAATTGTTGTGGCTGCGTGTTACTATTTATATTTACAACTGGTTGCCAAGTGTTGCGTTACTGCTTTCACTGAAGATACTGCTTTTCATGGCACATGTAGCCTTCCCTGGAAACTTCAGAGGGGATAAGGTGCCACAGAGAAGTAGATGGCTGAATGGCAAATCATTTTCTTTAATTTCAAACAAACAGGTATTACAGAAATGTGATTATGTAAGATCCTTATTTCAGGGCTAAATCAGACTATGTATTTATATCCTGGCTAGCACTCCAGATCCAGAGCTTTGATTGGTGCTTCTGTACAACTCTTTGACAATGCACACAGATTACGTACGCAGGATACAGTAATAATAAATAAATAAATAAGAGCTTTAAATTGCACTTTATTCATCTACTACTTGATTATTTTTTTTCCTAATTGCATTGCAGTGCATTAAGATGATGGAGACAGTCAACATATCACGTGTTCTTTGAGCAGCCACTATTTTAACCACTTGTCCTACAACAATTGGGTTTAGGTCTATTCTAAACACGTTACGTTCTATAACCCTTCAATCTTCCTACCAGTAACGGAGCTGCCAGCTAGCTGAAAGCACTGCAGAACTTCACAGTTGTCTTTTCATTCTGAAGAAAAGCTTGCACAGTGTAGTGCTGAATTACAGCTCTAGGTTTCTAGGCAGGGAAATACCACACAATATATAATATTGTACGTAAAGAATGATGTGTGAATCTATGAGGCACATTGCGAAGGATCAGATTTTATCCCTCTTTGAATGAAACTGCACCCAAAACTCTGGCTGTGACACTTAAGTCTAGAATCTCAGTAAAATGTTTGCGTTGTCTAATAAAGGATAAACACGCAATGCTGCCATCCTAGATATACAGTTAGGGAAAGCATAGCTGTATTCTTCAGTTATTTCTTTGGACATGAAAACATTTGGCTTCAACTGCTGCTTCTGTCAAAAATTTCATTTTGAACTATTTCTAACTGGACCATTTCCCGATTCGGTCAAGGAAAATGGCAGGACTAGACCTACCTAGACAACAGACAGGAAGAGAATATGGCCAAAAACTTCAGTTTGACACGCAGAGATTTACTCAAGAGTCGTTTGTCTCAATCCAGATAGGCTAGCCAACATGAGCACAGCCTATATTCCTCTCTCTGGTGCTTCACAGAAGCACTGAAGCTGGAAGGAATGAATTGAGGCCTGATTTTTGAGTGACTCTGTTCTGACGAGCACCTTTGTAGCAATAGCTGGCAATGTCCCCAAGGTGATAGCATCAGCAAGTTGTCACTAAAAGCTTTTATCATTAAAAATTAAGACAAATTTCAGCCTAGGCTGATCCAGACTGGACAGTCCAGGAGGTCGCAGAGGTTTCAATTCCCATTGGGCTAAATTAAGGTGAAAGGATGCCAAACGATCATTTTTAATGTTTATTTGAGATAGAAGCAGACTGAACTTGGAAGGTGTAAAGGTGGGTGGTGTGGGTTCTACTGAAACTTTATAAGACAAAAAGGAAAGAGAGGAAAGAAAGGAAAGAAAGCAAGAGAGAGATCACACTCCTTGGATCCCTCAATGATGATGACAGACAGGGTAATCCTCAGGTGATGGGTGCACAGGAGGCACCTCAGGTTTGAGCCTTTTATAGTCTAGTCCCTGCCCCTTGTTCACACCAGTCACACAACTCTTGATCTGCTGCACAGGAGCCTGGGTGGAGGGTGCTCTCAAAGGGTCTTTCAGGCTGTCGTGAGCCCCTTCCTCAAATAAACGCTATATGACCTTTGCTGGCTCTACATACCAGAGGGTGGAATTGCACACCTGCCAGCAGGCCCTGCAGAACAGTCTCTCACTGCTTGATCCAGAAAAAATTTTTGAAGAGGTGAAGAGTCCACCTCTTCAACTTTTTGATGTCTTAAACTATGGAATGTCTTGGAAAAACACCCCAAACTACTATTGAAAATTGTCATGTGGGGCCTATGACAACTTGTCTTCTTAATTTTTTGCTCATCTGAGAGAAGGAGTCACCCAGAAAGCACAAAACTTTCATCCTCAAGCTTATCTAAGACTGTTTAGGTTCCACATACTGCACAAAGGTACAGTCAGTTTGGAGGGTAGGTAAGGGAGAGCCATTCTCAGGAACTCCAGTTTAACACTTAGAAAAGCAGCTACACTTCATTTTCATACTGACTTTTAGTCCTGCCATAAGTGAAGGCATTTTTGGACAGCAGATTGCCAAGCCTAAAGGCAGCTGATACCAGGAATACTGACATTTTTGACCCTCAATTTGACCTGACAATAGAAAAAAGTGAAGACTCACTATCATGCACCACCCCATGCTGCTGGTGCTGTAATTCTGAAACTGAGACAGGCTGAAAGGAGAATTTTTATACAACTGCCACTGTAAGATAATTTATTTACCTCTATCAAGCCAAATGTATTTTTAAAAGCCACAGCATCCCTTGAAAAAAAAAAAAAAAAAAAAGTGCTTCATCAGAGTCATTAGTTCAGAGTTTCCAATATTAAACATTGAAGACTTAAGTTCAGAGGAGGGTGTGGGAACCTCTAAGGCAGGATCAACACAGTACTTCAGTCAGAAAGAAGATACTCTGAACTCCCATCCAGGCCCAGAGCGTAAGCAGGATCAAGAGAGACACAACTCACTCACATGATACTCTTAAGCCTGGAAACCTCCTCTTATAAGAGAGACAAAAAACAGTCCTTCAAAATAATGGAAAAGGTCTATTGTTTTCAAAATACACCTTGAGGTGGTGGTAGCAATCTCCTGATGTAATTGCCAGGGACCACGCTCATCCCTTGTGACTCAAACCCCTGCTTTCTATTTTGCAGGCTACTGCTGCTACCAGTAAACCCCACGAGGGCTTCAGGGATGGAGAACCCGCTCCCTGTTCCTGTCGAGCAAGAATGAGACAGCCTGAGCTCAAAAGGCAACAGGCATGAGTCTGTAGCTGAACAGTCTGGGTATGAACAGTCCTTTCTCTGGGGGTGAATCTTGGATTACAAGAGGTAAAATATTTGTTTGCATCATGTTAATCTAGGAAAGGCCTAAAAGCTTGATTTCTCTCAGTGATTACTCCAACCAAAAGGTTCCCCAATAAAAGCCAGACATTTTTGCCTCTACTAGGTGATCTGTAAACATGTTGGGAGCAGCCAAATATTCTCATCCTTTCTTTAGCTGAAGGGTAGAAGAAGATAGCCAGCACTGCTAATGCTACTTTAATGACATGCCTAAATAGAGACTAAAATGACTCTCAGTAGCCAGACTAGTCCTGAAAATAAATTCAGGCACAAGCCCTACCCAGTTAAGAAGGTTGCTCTGTGTCAGCAATAACGAGAATGAAGACAGCACGAGACAGAAATATTCTAGAAGGCAAGACCTTCTAGATGGCACAACTGTCAAGGCAGATCAAGGTGTGCTATTAATCTCAGCAACCACTAGATGAGCACGCACAATAGTGTCTTTCGTAGCTTTGTGATTTCAAGGCTAATTAGGCCAGTTCTCTGTTTTGAATCTGCTTACATAGATCAGTGGTACTCCTCTGGCTGCTGCAGACTGACAGCACTTTCTGCTCAAACTCTCTCAGGAGCTCTCTGGTATATGAAAATTTACCCTGAACTTATGGCTATAAATCATAGCAGGATTAGTCAGTCATCTCAGAGTACATCCAGCTGAGACGAGGTCATCGAGCTTATAGGTAGGTCAAAGCCTCACACTTTAAGACAGCAAAAGGCACAACTCAAAACTCTGTAGAGAGCAGCATTATGGACTCACTTTGAGTTGTTGAGTTTGGTTGGAATTTTTATCTCTATGTGTTGAAAACAAATCTAATTTTCTAAAAGTTAACTATTGATGAGGCACTGCAAAAAACTATTTTAGGAACTGCCTTGAGATGTCTTATTAATGATCTGAGGCAAATTTATTCTGTATTTGGACCGTACTGCCATAATTGATTTCTATTTCTTGTTAGGCAGTCAAGGGGAGAAGCTCATCTCCAGTGTCATCAAAGAAGATTACATTTGAAAGCTTTGTTCAGTTAATTATCAGCACAGCTTTGCATTCATTTCCTCGCTACATGGTTTTACCTACAGGGCTGATGTTTATTTTCTAAAAAGCTAATAGCCAAATATGATGGCAGAAGAATACCCTGCAGTAGCAAGCATGACTTCCCAGGGAGAAGCACTGATGGGCATAGAGGCTTCTTCTGTATCAGATGCCAGTGCTGTGCTGAGAGAGCTGCTCAGCCCCCCTCCATCGAGGCTGGGACTGTATCTGCCCTTATGCAATTTTACCTTGGACCCTGGTCCCCCTGTCCTGGGGACAGCGCGAGGTAAGTGGGTAGGCTGCCATTGTTCCTTGCGAAGACTACAATCCTGCATATCGCAGCCTCCTCCTAAATACAGAGCTGCATTAAGCCAGCATGACAGATATTATTTATTAGCTAATAGGTTGTTGTTTCTCACTCTCTTGCTGCTGACAGCAGTGATGCTATTGACTAATCCTTATAGTCATCCTATAGGAATAGGGCCATACAGAAGCCAGACACCTAAGCCACAGCTGATCTACCATTACAGCTACACACAGATTTCCTGCATTAGAAAAAAGTAAATTAAAATCCCCACAGTTTTTAGTGGTCTAAGACTTTTCCATTACTGTTTCCGTATTGCTCATGTGGTCACTATAATCCATGAACAAGGATGTTCAAAATACATTATTTACTGATTATGCAGTTAACATCATCATATTTTCACACTGGTGAAAAAAAAAAGTAGCTCCTCAGTTTAAAAACACCTCAATTCGCTCCAGCCTTCCAAGAAAGTGATGTATGGCACAGTAAACAAGTGAAACTTACAGATGATGCCAGTGTGTGACTGGAATTGAAGTTTCTGCCTGTGCTGTAAGGAGCACTGGGAAGGATAAGAAGCAGAATACCCTTTACAGGCCTTCCAGCTTCCATGGAGAATACAGACAGTTTTAAGCTTAGTAGGTTTTAAATATCTTGACTGATGCATATTATATCTAAGTCTTTTATGGTATTTAGTGATCTGGGAAGCTATACTGGAATTGTCTTTATACTTAGAGCTAACCAAGATGAGAAACTTCCAAGTTCTAGTCACTAAAATACTGAGTTCTTTAGCTTCTCTGTTCACTTTTTCTATCTAACCATGCAATTTAATATATATGCATTTTACTTAGCTTGAATTTCAGCATCACTAAGCAATGTATTTATTATAGCATACAATATATCAGTATAGTACTCAAGAAAAATTCAAAACAATTAAATTCTTTAAAATTCTTTCCATACAGCCAGAGAATTATAGATAAATAAACGTAAGAAATTACAGGACTGCACAAAAATCTACATTTATAATAGGAAAAAAATCTAGTCTATAATGTCCCAAGCAATTTATTTCCACAGTGTCCCACAGAACACGGTTGTGCATCTTAGAGGTCTCTGCAATTAAAAACTGGACAAATTATTTTGATGTACAGTTAAAACTGTCATTAGGAAGTAGACACACATTTCTACCTGTGAAAATGTGAATTAAACCAGCATGTCCCACAGATTTATTATAAAATCCAAGGAATTTAATACCCAGTGCCTCAGCAATAACTATAAGGGAAAGATGGGAGTTATTTATGAGAAACCAAAAGTATTTTCTCTTAGGGTGCTCATATCCTGGTAGGAGTAGAAACAGCACAACTCAATAAAGTAAACAATAGCGTGTTCTTATGGTACATCCAGGTTTATGATATTCAGACACCTATTTGATAAACAACTTTATTTCTAAAGATGAAAATATTTCCTATAGCAATACTACAGAAGAAGGGAATGTCCTTTCAGAGTCATCTAATGCTATTTAACTCCAAGAGCTGTTAGCATACCACTACTGGGTCAGAAGGTATTATGCAATAACGTGATGGATTCATAGAAATGACCCTAGAAAAATAGAAAACAAAATTTTCTTTATAATGCATGGATGTCTACTCTGATGAAGATGAAGTGGCTTGCAACTTTAAGCACTTCCCTTCCTGGCTCCTGGCTTTCCCAGGAGCAGCAGGTCTCTACTCTGGAAGAGCAGGTACCTTCAGAGGTGTCTGCAGCAGGATCCCACAGCACTGCTGTGCTCCCAGTCATTGTCCCCCCCTTCACCAGCTACCTCATCTTGCACTCACAGAGACTCCTTTCCGCTAAACCATGCGGAGTGAAGACCAGAGACCCCTGCGTGATGTGCTGTTCATGTAAGAACATACTGAGTAAAACACTGACTGAAATGTCCTCCAGCAGCTAGCTTTAAATATAGTAATGCCATGAAGTATATTTTACCTGTGCACGTAATGATGTGAAGCTCAAGGAAATCACACCCGATCAAGAATGTTCTTCTAAGAGTCACAGTAGCAAGCTCTTTGGCAAAATTCCAAAGGAATTGGCAGGAAAGCTATTGCAAATCTCAACTCCTCATCTTTCTTTGAATTTCAAGCCAGAATTTGCCAATGAACTTGCACTTAGAAAAAAAGGCTGAGCATGAATTAATAAATACATGTGATATGGCATCATTACGGCAACGGGACGTTTCAGAATCCTGAAGCAAATGGAAATGCTCAGGCTGAAGAATGTTGCTCCAAACAGCACTTCTCCCTCATCTCCAGCTGAACATGTTCAGGTTTACTGCCCGTGTCTGAATGAGGCCAACCTGCTGAGCCCCAGTGACAGCACCCAGCTGAGAAAGGAGGAGGTGAGAGCAATTCCAACACTGCTGCGAGAGCTGCCTATGGAAGCATCATTTAAAAACCAAACCCAAAACAACAACAAAAAACCCAACCCAAACCAAAACAAACAAAACACATCACAGCAAGGCAGCTGCGAGTTCCAATAAAGCTGAACAAAGAGCCGGGTTACCAGTTGTTTGAAGGGAAGACACAGTGGCCTTAAGAAACGGCAACAATTTTTTTTCTTCTGTGTCCTGCACCTCATCTCTTTGGGAAAGATTTCCAGAGCTCTGCTAATACATCTCAGGTGACTGCATAGCAAACAGATCTCACAAGAGGCAGGTACTGACTGACCCTGCTCCCCTCAAATTTCTAGTAAAACTCCCTGGGAGGAGGATTGTGCCCCAGGCTTGGCAGGACGTTTACCTTCTCACAGCTTTCCCAGCCTCTAAGGCTCAATGTTATTCTACTAACTTGCCAGTTCAACTCTTATTTAAGCTTTTTTAAAGCAAAACCTCACCAGACAGGCTTTCCCCACTCCCAAGCCTGTCCAGCCTCACTGCTGTTCTCCCTCTTCTAAATCAATCCTGGCAGCTCCTCAGAGCTACAGGATGGGGTCACTGAAATCCTTTGCTTAGGTGTTCTTTTAATAGCAAGGTCTTGATGACTGTGTACTTGCTAAGGAATGTTGCCTCCACCTGATGCTACCGACACTTCCCTTCTTACACAAACATTTAAAAAGCGACGGTTTTGGCAGTGATGCTAGAGATGGTCTCGTCTGCAATGAATTAAAATGTCCAAGAAACTGCAAATACTCTGCTTATTTATATCTTAATTATTATGTAACTTGAGTTGAATGAAGTCCAAGACTATTATAAATACGGGCAGGACACACACAGGGTATAAACAAAGGTCTACGTCCACCTGGGCAGTGAAATTCCGATATAAGAAACACAAGTGTTATAGTTTGTAGGAACCATGCAGTGTTTAAGACGCTGAGGTTTTTCAATGTAGGGACTGACAGCAGGCTACACATCTACAGAAAGCATACATGGCAGCGTATTTCAGACTAGCACAACGCTAGCTTTTCTTCTTCGATACAGGGGATTTTTCAATGCCTGGGTGCACGGGGTAATAATTCAGATGACAGCTATCTACCGAGAACGCTGAGGTTTCGGATCATCAGGTTCCCACAAGCGCGATCTGAGCATCAGAAACAAATGACGAACCTTTAAAGCTCACCCACGGCAGAATACTACGAAATGTCATTTTACACACACACACACACACCCCTTTAGCAGCTCTGAAAGAACAAAAACACAAGTCACAAAGCGTTCCAGCGTGAGGGCTGCGTTATTCTCCCTCCAACTGATCCAGGCAGCCGGGGACAAAACCCCTGTGTCCCGAGGGGCGCACCCCGGGGCTCCCCGCCGGAGACCGGGGACCAGCCGCCGCTTTTCGCCTCCCATGCGTCTCCCATCACAGCCAGAGGCGCGGACGAGTCGGTATCTAAATAAAATGCAAATACAACGCCAAGGCAGCCCCTCAGCGGAGGAGAGGTAGATAGACGCCCGTCCTGCTTACCTTGCTCCTCGGGCGCCCGGGGCACTGCCGGGGGCTGGAGGAGGGATTCCCCGGCGCTGGCAGGGGCTGCTCGGGCTTCCCCGGGCACTGCGCGGCCGCCAAAGCCACGGCGAGAGGTTTGTTTTGGTCGTTCCTTCCCGGGGATGGTTTTGCTCTACATTCCCGGCTCCACATCACCGCCCCCTCCGGCACGGAGAGGACCGGGGGTGGAAAAAACACGGCAAAGGCATCTTCCTCCTACCCCCGGAGATGAAAAGCCGCCGGAGAGGCAGCGCGGCGAGCGGGCTGGGGAGGAGGGCGGGGGAGGGAGGCGGAATAAAAGCCGACCCCGCGCTGCCCTCGCCCCGCTGTAATCTCCGGCTGCACGCGAGCCCGCGTCGTGCGCGGCCGCGGGGCGGGAAGAGCGCGACCGTCACCGGTCGGGGCACGCGGGGCGGCCCCGGCCACCCCCGCGTGCGCTCAACCGCCTCCCGCCGGGCTGCTGGCGCGCGCCGCGCGCGCACACGCTCCTCGCTCCCCTGCCCGGCCAGGGGCTGCGCGCACACGCGCGCTCCCCGCCGGGGCGGGTGGGGGGGGGGGTTGGGAAAGGACGGGGCCGGGGCCGTCCCCACGTCAACAGGGCCTCGCACAGGGGTGAGCGTAGCCCCGCGGAGCCCCCGCACCTCCCTACACAGACACGCCACCTTCCACCGGTCACTCGTACACCCACAGCACCGTCCCCGTCCACCGCCCCTCTCCTCTCTCCCTCTGCTCTCCCCCAGCCCACGCAGGGCCCAGACGCACAGCAAGCCCACGGCAGCGAGTCCGGCTGACAGCGTGGGAGCGGCGGCCCGGCCCCGCTGTTGGCCTGTCGGGGGGTCTGCCGAGTGCTAAACCCCGTGGCGTGGGGTTCAGTGCAGGACCCTCCCTTTGCGGGGCTGGGATTCGCACGCTTCTGTCGTCAAGTTTTGGTGGGGCAGCAGCTGCAGGCGAGACCTCTGCTACTCCTGCTCTTCCTGGTGTAGCATCCAATAGTTCTTCTTTACTGCTTTTTAATGGAAAGCCCTTTATCATTCCTGATGATGGGAGGAAGTCTGTCTCATTTGGTGATGCCACTCTATTTTACATATTGGATTAAAAAGCTGCTCTCCTTTTCAAGCTCTCCTCGCTTTCTCAGGTTTTGCAACAGTTCTTTTGGAGCTTCTCCCTCTGCATCCTGTTGCTCAGGCTTCCCCTCACCCTATAGCTCTGAGCTTCTGCCCTCAGTGTTGCACATTTTGCTGCCGGGATGAAGGTTGGGGGCAGCCTTGGCCGCAGTGACCGTGAGATGGTGGAGTTGAGGATCCTGCATGGAAGAAACAGGGCAGTAAGTACGATTAGAAACCTGGACTTTTGGAAAGCTAACTTTGGTCTCCTCAAAGACCTGCTTGGAGGAATCTCATGGGTCTGGACTCTAGAAGGTAGCGGAGCCCAAGAGAGATGGTTAATATTCAAGCACCACTCATTCTAAGCTCATGATCAGTGCATCTCTGAGTAGATAAATCAAGCAAAGGAGACAAGAGACCTTCCTGGATGGGCAAGGATCTTCTGCAAAAACTCAAACGGAAGAAGGAAGTTTTACAGCATGTGGAAATAGTGACCGTCCACTCAAGAGGAACATTGCCAAAGGATGCAAGGAAGCGACGAGGAAGACCATCTTGAAATTAAACCTGGCAAAGGTTGTAAAAGAGAACAAGAAGGGCTTCTTTGAGTACATCAGTAGCAAAAGGAAGACTAGTGAAAATGTGGGCCCACAGCTGAATGAGGTGGGTGCCCTGGTGACAGAGAATACAGAGAAGGTGGAGTTCCTGATGCCTTCTTCCCTCGGTCTTTACCGCTGTAGGTTCTGCATACCCGAAGATGCTGGCTCTCTGGGCTTTGATTAAGACCACAGGGGGCTATTTAAGTCAAGGAAATCTAACTTTAAAAAGTTTTGTCACATCCTCAGGCTTCCTTGCAATATGCCAGATCTCAGTTGGCAAGTTACATGCCATAGTATCTTCCAAAGTATTTCATTAGACATATTCCTATTTACTCTAGCTGTTTTAAGTTTGGTTTTTCTTTTTAATTCCTGTAGGTGTAAGATAAATGGCATTACATTTACAAAACCCCACCTCGAAGGTGTAAATTTACTATTCACATTTGCCTAAATTGGCTAGAACATATGTCTCATTGTTCTCATTTCAAACAAAAACCAAACAAACCAAAAAAAACCCCAAACAACCCACGAGCAACAAAATCTGAAACTCTTGTGCTTAAATTGCTTATACAAGTCCCTGGAAATCAGTGCAAGAAGAATGAACACCCCCCGCGTAGCTACCGCAGTGAAAGACGCTGTTTTGAGGGCTATGAATGGACGTGGTGACTGAAATGTGGAAGCTGAATAGGGCTGGAAGCAGAGTAGTAGAACTTCATATTCTTACTGTAGGTTAAACTGGTTGTTTTCAGGGTGCCTTTTGTTTTATATTTTAGTGACCTTTATGTTTTAGTGGCCTTTAACTATCTTCAGTTGTACTTGAGATTTAATTCCACAAGCTCTGCCGCTTCACACTACTGAAATACTCCTTGCACTCAGTATCCTCCATCCATTGTATCCCATTCCCTGGCTGCTTGTGACATATGCTGGGGGTGACTCTGAACTCTATGTGCTGAAAGACCAGTGTTTTCACTCAATTAAGCAAATAGTAGTAGAGGTGTCTGCAGCATCAGCAGAGATACTAATGTCAGTTTCTCTCCCAT
Organism: Megaceryle maxima; assembly: GCA_024605025.1. Classification (NCBI taxonomy): domain Eukaryota; kingdom Metazoa; phylum Chordata; class Aves; order Coraciiformes; family Cerylidae; genus Megaceryle; species Megaceryle maxima. Next base: position 158,222 of record JANHGN010008996.1, read on the forward strand.
CAGTTTTTCATGAAAGTTGATGTTTTGAAATGGGCTAATGGATTTATAAGCAACGGGGAAGAGATTGTGGAGCTAAAATGGACCTGAAAAGCAAAGATTTTTCCTGAGGAAGCCAGGCTGAGCTGTCACATGCAGAGCTGAGCAGGCAAAAGTGCTCCCTACCGTCGGAATACTCGCTTATATCACTGCAGAGTGACTTTGAAGAAGGTAGGAAATTCTACCTGTTTTGAAAACTCTAGCTCTCATTATGCGTGGACAGTGATGACTGCTGAAGATGCAAGCAGCAGGAAATCAAGCCCTGTGCTTTGCTAGTTACTTATGCACCAATAGACCTGTGTGATTATTATTGATTTGCTTATTAACTGAATTTACTTTCAAATGACTTAGACAAATATCCCAGTTTATTAATTGTTTGCCTGGTGCACAGTTCTTGCTTTAAATGGTCATTATTCATGTTTGCTATTTGCATAGCGTCCTGGGCTCATGGCAATGCATTGTGGGGCTCATGATACAATTTTTCTTCCTCACTAGGCAGTTCCCAAACCTGCTGAAGACTCAGGACAGCAACACAATCCCTGCACCTTAGCACCCTGCTTTCTGCCACTTTTCTGTCCAGCATTTCAATGTTCTTGCTGCTCATTCAATAGACTGCTGTGCTAACTGTTGTCATTACCCTGGTTTTCCATCCTTTGATATTCCACAACCAATTTCCCAACAAAAAAATCACCATCATATTGAAGTGTGCTCAGTCAGCTGGAGCTGACATCATGGGACTGCTTTAGCTCATGGATGACACCTGAATATCCGCGTGTTTATGGCCTTTTCCATTTATTTTGTCAAGAGGATTCTTCCAGTAAAATATTCACGTAAAGAGAACAGCTGAAAATGCAAATAGAGTATCCTGCAGTACCATGTTTTGGACCCTTCAATAAGAAATCATCAGTACTTAGATGTCACACATGCTAGAAGAAATGCACAGGGTAGCTATGAAGCAGCAGTTCTCTTGCCTTTGCTCTGCGTTCACACCGTTGGGAACTCATTTCCACTATCACTATGATAACAATTGAGAAAGCAACTGTCCAAATAAGTCATTTCATGAGTTCAAAGCATTCATTGAATGATCCTAGCAATTCTGTTGCTAAGAGGCCACGTAAATTTTCTTTGAAAGTTAAATTAGCTGTGCTGTGATTGGTGGTGAGCGTGCAGCTCACGTTGGGCATAGCTAGCTTTGCCTCCAACTGGTGTGTGCACTGGTTGTAAGAGTGAGGACCAGGTTCATGAGTACCAAACATGCCTCCAAACTGTTGCTGCTGGAGCAAATGATGAGGCAGAGAAACCCTGCCATAGAGAAAATGGTACATTTGCCTTTGGTCTGGATTGAAGACCTGAATAAGAAGCCTATGCTAATAACTGAGCTTATCACAGCAGACAAGGCTAAAAGCCTGTGTGTCCATTTGAGGTAGAAGGAGATGGAAGAGCCTTATGACAAGTCACTGCTAGCTTGGCCCACCTGCAGAACATGCTGCAGAGGCACAGAAGCAAGCCATGAGGGGATATAGATCTTTTTCTCTGCGCTCCCATCGTGATCCTTTCCTGACAGCTAGAGTGAATACACGCTCTCTTTTATTCTCAAAGGCAGATGTTAATATCAGGTGTGTTATATAAAGTGTGACTAATCTGTTAGAACAGACTCTGGACTTGAATCTTTCATTCTACAGGCAAACATGAGATTCTGACAATGGGTTTTGCTATGGTACTGCCAGCTGGATACACGTCATCTTCAGACCAATCAATGGCTGTGACCATCCAAGCAAGAAACCATTAGGTCATGAACTTGTGCGATCAAATTCAGGTACTTGGGGTTAGCCCCCAGCATAAATTCTCAAATTGGCATTTCTGTCTCTTAAAAAAAAAACCCTTCTTTAGAGAATTGGATCATTATTCAAAGGAATTCTTAACATCATTTAAAGATGTAACCGTCTATTCTATGAACTAAAGGTGAATTGACAATTTTCATCAGTTCTGAGGTAGGAGAGTACTTTCATCTCTTTCTCCTCCCACATAAGACACTCTCCGAAATGAAGATCAAACCCAAGCAGACAGAAGAAAGAAGCAGAGCAATAAGATCTGTTACTAATGCCATAAACCAGAAGTAATTTTCAAGTCCACACTTGCTGAAATTAAGAGGTGGAATAGCTGACATCAAGATCTACAGTACTGGACTTCTGGTTGGATGCCTCAGTAAGTACACAGTCCTTTCTGCCTCTTATTTCCTGGTTATCTAGTATGACTAGGAACAACATTTGAACTGCTTTATAAGGAGAATGCTTCCCAGAAAATACTTTTATCTCTTTCAGTTATTACTATTGCAAATGTCTAATGATTCTCACCATCTGAATATCTTAACCAGGTTCACTCAGACTAATGCAGGGCTGAGTTATTCTATTCAGTTCCTTTTTGCAGAATAATCCTTTTGTGAGTAAAAAGCCCTAAGGCAGCAGCTGGTTCTAATTTTATATGAAAATCTTGTTGTTTTCATCAGGTAGGGGGAAAAAAATATTCTGTAACTATGGAAAAAGCTGCAGTGTGAGCTATTAGGCACCAGAGAATTCACTCCAGAGAAGCCCTTGTAAATACCCAAGTTACAGAAGCGACTTCTGATGAACATTACAATTTAGATGCAGTACTAGTGATCAGACACAGCTCTTTGGGATATCTGGCTTCGTGGGTTTTGGTGTTTAAAGTATTGCTGTTTGCCACATTATCTCTGTGTGCTGAATGACACTCATGTTTTTCTTTCTGGTACAAAGCAGAAATGCCTCTGGTTGTCTCTAGAAGAGCAGTTACATATCTAATTTGGCTTGTGTGTGGGGATCTGGCATAGCGAGCTACACGGCATCTGGGACTGGGTCCAGAGTGAGGAAACCTTCACATCCCTCCATCCCTCACAGCACCTGCATTACCCAAGATGGGGCTGCACTGGTTTTCCTTCTTTTACTGGCGCAGACCATCTCATTTCCACTAGGAGTGTATCTGCTTAGTGCAGTGAAAGCACTCAGATCACAGAAGCCACAGGGCTGAGGTGCATTAGCATAGCTGGGCAGCTTACAGTCCAGGACATACCACACAGCTGTAATCTTTAATGTGGTTCCACACTATGGCCCTGCTTTGGGAGAAGGATGAGGCTCAAAGGTAAAAATCTTACCCAATCATAGTTTAAGTGGTGGTATTTCAATTGATTTTCAGTGAACAAGAGTGTCCTTGGCATAATATGCTGCTGTTTATGCACCACAGCTACAGTCACACTGTAACTGAGGCCAGTGCTAATTAGATTGAAGCTATAAAATATTTATCAGACCATTACTGAACTCCTCAATAGGAAGTATTCTTCCCTGCCTTCCTTTTAACACAGATTTTGAATGTCATTTTCCTGAATTCTTTCTTGGCTAAACTGTTTTGTTTTGAAAGAAGAAAGGTTCCTGTCAGTGAGAACTATATGAGCAGAACTGGCATCAATGAAAACCTTAATTAAGTGAACTTAAAGTTCACCATCATGATTAAGTTCTTTAAGCTTTCAAGAGTGCCCCACTGACCATGTGCTAAAACAATAAGAATTTTTGAATATGCTTTGTTGGCAGATGTTAGAATCATAGTCAGAGAATCACACAGTCGTCAGGGTTGGAAGGGAACTTAAAGATCATCTCATTCCAACCCCCCTGCCAATGGCAGGGACACCTCCCGCTAGAGCAGGTTGCTCACAGCCCCATCCAGCCTGGTTTTAAAAACCTCCAAGGATGGGGCTTCCACCACCAATCTGGGCAACCTGTTCCAGTGTCTCACCACCCTCATGGGGAAGAACTTCTTCCTAATGTCCAACCTGAATTGACCCTCCTCTAGTTTTAATCCATTACCATTCATGTTCAGTAGAAGTATCCATTTATTAAGGATGTATGTATTTTCTCAAGTTCTTTAATGATTAATGGCTGCACATATGCATATTCCTACAGAAAAAAAAAATCTCCTTTATACTACAGTAGTAAATGGTTTTGGTACACTCAAAGTTGTAAGCTTCTTGAGTTAGCCCAGTCCCATTGCTGGACATCCACCTACAGAAAAGGGTTATGCTTTTCCATATTTAGGTAAGCAATTCTACACAATCTGGCTCTCCTCCCACATTAAATACATGACAACTTTTTTGAGCTTCCTTATTACATCACGAGTCTAATGAACTGTACCAGTACATCGGTTCAACGGGACATTAAAGCAGTGCATAAATTTTTGACTGCCTTCTGCCTGCATTGCATCACACTGTGCATCACTAGTGAGTGATGGAGGTAGATGCAGCACAGAGACAGCTTCCAGCAAGCGAAGGTTGTCACTCTGGCTCTTAGAGCACTGTGACAGGCATTAGACACATCAACAAAGGCAGGAGAACCTCTGTGGTAGCATGGAGGAGGCATGGGTGTCTTGAAGCTTTTGATGAGCTACATAAATGTACGTATGCCTTAGAAACCCTGGAAGAGTAGAGGCTGGAAGCATAGAAGTTTCAGCTGCTAAAATTCATGCTGGCATGGCTCACGCGTGCTTCTACTAGAGCTGTGTAGTGCACTCCTTGGATGTAACTGGGAAATGAACTCAGTATGTTTAGCATCTACACAAAAAAACAAAGTGTTTTATAAGTGCCCCCTAAACTGGTATAAGTGCTTTAAAATTCCTTTTGTGTTCAGGAAAGAGATAACGTTAGCACCACTTCTGTCTTTGGGATCTCTTTTAAAACCTTAATTGCAGAGAGTTTAATTTGTGGAACGAATCTTTATGGTCTGAAAGCAAAGAGATTAATTGCACTATCAATACTGTGCCCTTAAATGTGTAATCTCCATGCAAATATAGGTGCAGCCCGTGAAATGGCAGGTACTGATAAAGGTGTCAACCCCATTAGTCAAACAATCTAAGAGTTTAAGGTTAGTAATGAATCATTTCCACCTTCCTAACCACTTCTCAGAGTTTAGCAGAAAATGAGCCTCTCTTTGAAACAGACACTAAAAAAAAGGTCACAAAAATAATCCTCCAGCTAGCACCAAAATTCCCCTTTTCTCCCACCGATGCTCCAAAGAAGCATCTCCTCATCACATTCACATATAATGACAGGAGTCAGGCATTTATGTATTGATGAGGAGCATCTTTTGTTGGTTTTTTTGGCTTGATTTGATGTGGGGGAATGTATCACTGTTTTACCTGCAGCAGAACCAACACATGTGCCCTTCCTGGTGCTGTTCTGGTTACATTTGTGTCATGTCTTAATGTCTTGGCCATTGTTACAGGCTTATAGCTTTGATCTTGCTGTGTGGTTTTAAGCATCTTACTACAGTTTCATGTGAATAGTTATACACATTTTCTGAAATCAGATTGCAGGCAGTCAGCTGACTTTGCAGGGGCTGGTGTGGTGTACATTTATGTTCATGGCTCAGTTTTTCTAGTGTAGGAGAATCATAGAATGGTTTAGGTTGGAATGAAAGTCCCTTTTGGGTTCACTTTATAGCACTCACAATGCTGTTTCAGTCTAAGATACAGAGAGATCAAAATGCAAGGTGTGCTTATTATGTTGCTCCCATTACATCACGAATCGGTTGCAATTATTGGTGCATGCCTCTAAATGAGGTTCTGTGGATCAAAAAAAAAAAAAACTCCAGGATGGTATATTCTGTAATTCCTAGGAATTAAAAGAGATTTTGCCATGGATCTTTCCCCTTTTTCCTTTAAAAAGAGGAAGATGAACTCAAAATGTTTCATAAGCTCCACTTTATTTTTCTCCTTGCAGTGAATATTGGCTCCTTTCCAAAGGAAAGAGGTAATGCCCAGGGAAACCATGTTTACAGATTCTAAGAGATAGATTATTGGACTGTTGTCTTTGTAATAAGATTCAGTACATCCAGTGAATAACTTGCTTAGTGAAACATGACACAACATCGATTAAGCTACCTGTTGCATCAAGACATCAAACAAAAGCTTGTGACACTGTATTAGGAATCACTGTTGAAACTGCAAAACTTGCTGGTAATAGCAGCTGAGCTCAAGATAAACGTTGGCCTTAACTCATGCCCTAGTGTCATTGATGGTTCATGATATTACAGTGATCAAAGCCTTCTGAGAAGACGTAGATGCAAAAAGGGACAATTTTCTTGGTGATCCGTATCCAATTTGAAATTGGATGGCTCTTTACTTTGAAATATGTAGAGAAATTCTCGTCTGTGAGCTCTTTTTAAAGCTTCGCAGAAACATAACCACTGATAGCTCTAAACACAAAAGCATCAGTGTTTTGTCAATTAGCTCCTCTATCAAGGAAAACAAATAAATACCTGACTATTTGGTACCTCTCTGAACCTACATTTATAAAAACACATCCATATGTTCAAGACTGTGATCGGGGTGCTGATCTTGCAGGCCTTTTTAAATACTTCTTTACACAAAGTTTCTTCTTCTGGTAGATCTTGACTGGGTCATTAAGAAGCCAAATATTCAGGGTCCGATTCCTTTCATGTGGATGCCAGCCAAGTGCCACTTGCCCTGTTGGGTCCCTTGTGGGATTTATCTGATGGCTGACAGGCTGTAATATCACCACCTTTTTTCCCTGTTGTTCTGGTCAAGAAAAGTCAGATTTAAATCCAACTTAGGATTTGAGGGCTTTGCACAGACACCCTGCCTTTCTCCCCATCTGGCAATCACCATCCATCCACTGGCTGCACTTGTGTCTTGGGAACATTTTGGCAAACTGGCAACCCAAACAGATATCCCACCTTTAACAGCCCCTTCGGACTGTTCTCACAATCTTCCAGACCAGCCAGAAAGGATTTCTCTTCACAGCAGGTCTTACAGCCAGTACACATGCAACTAGACTCCTCTGGTACTGGACCATAGTGGACCTTTCCGTGGTATTTAATGTGTTTCTAATCCGTACTTCTGGTTGAAAGTAGGAACTGTACAATTGCCACACGTTAACAGCTGCATACCAAATTCAGTCACCATGCTTTTTGTGTGTCTGGTTTCACAAGTCAGGTGTGCACATTTGGTACCCCTAAAATGACTGGTACACACATACCTTTTGGTAAGTGTTCATTCATTTCATAAATAAATACTGGTTTGAGGCTTTACTTGTAGCCTTCAGAAGCAATTTACTTCCCTCAGGGGAGAGCACTACCATTAAATGCAACTCCTCTTCTATATGGAATTTGGAATCCTTTGGGAAAAACCACGTTACACACCAAAGGGAAAAAAATAAGTCTTCTTTGTATATCAAAGACAATAAACTATCTCCTTACAGTCATTGAAGTTGTTCTAAGGGGCAGCTTTCTTTTCCCCCTACCAATACTTTATGGAGGGTCCAAATGTGCAGTTAATTGAAATCTGTGATAGATGAAATAAGCCTTAAATTCAGTGGGAGGAATAAACTGCACAGAGAATTCCCTTGTTTATTTATATCTGAAACAGAAAGTGGATCTGTCCCTTATACATTCATGGCAGTGCCAAGCACCAGTCTTGTCTGGTGGTATCACAAACAACACTTTGATGCTACTGGTAATTTGGAGGGATACTTCGTATCCAAGACAGTGGTCAAGTAATGTCGTATTTTTGTTTGCAGTCCTGTCATTCTTTATCATCATCTCGTTTGAATAGCTCACCAACGAAAAATATTACTATTTATTAGTGTAATCTGAAGACCAGTTTGCTAAGGAAGATCTTAGAGGTCTTCAAAACACCTGGTTTCCTCTTGCAAACTGGAAATGCAGATGTTCGCATGGAAACATTTGTCTAGAGAGCAATCTATAGGGAAGCAGCACAGTAATTAAGACCCAGTGAATTCTGACGTTCCCTTGAGTGGCTCATGAACTTTAATAACCACTCCATTGTCTGCATGCAGCTGAAGAAAGGCCATCAGTGAAACCACAGGAAGAAAATGTCATCACACTGTCCATTCAGAATCCTTTCTCAGTACCGGACTCTGCAGGTTGCATCCAAGCAATGGAGGGCATTCCCAACTTTGGAGGTATTTATCATAAGATGATGAATACACATAAATGTGTGCATTTTAACTGTTTTCTTTAATGTCTCCCCATCTCCTCACCACACTCACACACACACATTGTGGTTAGCAACAAATAGTTCCATTCTATTGTTAAGCAGGCCATGAGTTTGAAGAATAATTTATTTACACCTACTTCTTTTCATGACTGTCACTTCCATGAATAGTTTTCTTATTTTAACACATACATGCTTTAATGTACTGAAGCATTTTGAAGGCACAGCCAGGGACCAAATATAAAAAAACCAAGCTCTCACTGAGTAATTTTGTCACCACCAGATACCATGGCAGTAGAAAAACATCATCAACCACTCACTGCAGTTCATATTCATCTGGATGTTATTTGGTTTGTGCTGAGGTCATCGCAAATATATCTATTAGCGCTGACTGACTAAACTGACACCCCAAATTATCATCTGGGAGATGTGAATATTACTTTGGAAGTGAAAAACTCCCGTCAGTTATACAAAAATGCCTCCAGTTGGCTCTGGAAGAAGAAACAAACGAAGTGCTGGTGGTTAATGTATCTGGAAGATGGCTAACCCTTCACAATATACAATAACATCCCAGAAGAAAAATGGAAAGAGATCAAGAGCTAGTATATTTGAAAAGCAACCTGAAGATATAATCTATGACAAGTATATAAGATGCACTAGTGTTTTACGAAGCCTTATGCTTCCAAGTGTGTTTTATTTAATGCCACATCTCAAAAGCTAAGGCTTTTTGAGGTGCAATTCTGGATTGACTGATAATTCATATACAGTTAATTCCCTGTCTCTTGATTAGTGAGTAGACCTTAGCAACGTTCTCTGGCATTACCAGGAATCAGCTCATCTATGGCCCTCCTAAAGCTCAGACAAAAAAAGATGTTTGTTGTTGTCTCCCTTCAAAACCAGTAAGATTCATGTACCAAAAATGATTCGTACATTAGAAGACATGGTAAATTTTCTGCATGATAACCTTACAAAAATTGATGAACTCATATTTATCTAAGAACACTTTTTTCTGAGGCACTATCAAATAATATTTTTTTTTCTCCTGTATTTCAAAGTCTTTTGATATGGACACAGAATGCCTACTTTTGAAAATGTAACTACAGAGCTGTGTGGTAATTTTGGCTTAAATACACTACTCATCCCTTTACTCTCAGTCCTAGCAAAAAGTCTCCCTAGATGGACTCCACTTCCCATAAAATGTCTCCAACCTCCTGTCTTGCTGAACTACTCAAGTTGAATTCATTCTCATAGTGCATCATGTGAGCTGGGTTGCCCCACTTTCCAACAGAACAGACATATGTGATCTCATGATTTTTAATTGCTTTGTTGATTTTCTGTTAATTTTCCACACAAAATTGTGTAAGATGATACTCAGAAAAGAAGATTTTCCCTGGAATTGTCAGTGAAATTTTCCAGTTGACCAGCATTCATATCATCATGGATCGTATTCTCGACGAGAACTTGATGCATGCTACTTCTTTTGTGAGAAACAATTAATATTTTTTGCTAATGGACATAATGTAAACATAAAATACACAAAAACCATTCCGGTAAGTTCAGATTTTCCCTTGCTGAGATCATATTTGACTTTGACCCATTATTCTTTTCAAGTGAAGAGGAGAATAATTCCTTCTGTTGTCATATGGCAATAGATCAAATTATGTCTACTTATCAACACCAAAACCAGTTTCATCCCCGGGAATTTAACCTGATGCTTATCAAACAGCAATATTTTTGTTAACAGATGGATTTTATACTGCTGATATAAGACACCCAGCCATAACACAATCCTATTTTAACCTTGGTTATTTTTAAAAACCTGGTTTAAAAAACATGACAAGCATCAATGCTTAATGCAAATGCCGAGCGATGCGTGTTACCTGGTAACCAAATGGATGGTATGTTGGCGAGGGAAGTGACAACAGCAAGTGAATGTATGCCAGATCTGCTCCTAGCAGATATAGAGGTGATCACCATGGATTTTGCCACATTAAAAGAAAAGATCATCATGTCCTAGTATCATTTCATGGGAGAAGAAACCAGGATTTTCTTTATACACGCTTCTAAGGCCGAGGATTCCTAGTCTCTGGTATCAGATGCTGCTGGAAGTATCACTTTTTGCTGCCCATTGAGGGAGAAAATTTACCCACAAATAGGGAAGAAAATGTACCACATTTTTCCAATGAAACAAGCATAGAGAAGTGACTGCAGCATCACAGTAGAACCTGGTCACAGTACAATGTTCCTGAGTGGCTGGCAACACTACTGCTTCATTGGCCAAAACAGAGAATTATTTCTTGGAGGGATCACGATTTGTTTTCTTCCAGTGGGTTCCCAGATTTGTTTCTTTGCCCTAGCCTCTCCTTAAAAATAACATGCAAACTTGACTAGCTAGAAATTCATCATCTCAAAACCACAAGGTGTTTCTTTTTGTTGGCAGCAGCAACCCGAGAGCTCTGTCACACAGGGTTTCACCTGGGGTCATGTTTTAAAGCTAAAGTAAAATCTTGAGGTATGATCATTGTGTGCAAACAGTTTGTTTTCTGTGAAAAAAAAAAAAAAAAAGGATTAAAAAAACGGGGAAAATAAAAATTTTGCTTTAAATTATTTTTTTCAAAGTACTGCCAAAACAGCCTACAAAATGAGTAGAAACAAAAATGATGAGAATAGGAACTAAAATACTGGAGCATCATAAAAATATTTCTATTTAGGGAGGCATTGGTGTATGTTTTTTATTTCCCAGTGTTATACAAGACAACCACAGTTTATGCTGCCTTTGAAGTTTGGGTTTGCAAAGCAACCTTAAAATAGCTTCCAAAAATGGCTGGTTGTCTGGAGCTATTCTTGGCTGATGCCTTATGTTGCATCATTTCAGACTAAAGCTGGGAGCAGAAGTGTCAAAGGCTAGGTGAAAGTAGTGACAGACAGTCAGTCTGCCATACCCTCACAGAAATGACACGCGGTTCTGGACTCTCATGGTTCATTTTGAAGCCTGTACCAAGTGGCACAGTCTTCACTTTCCTAGGAGCTGCAGAATCCAGCCTCTCCCAGCATCTACGGTAGATTTCAAGTGATCTTTGTTACCGGGGAACACGCTGCCAGCTTAGCAATACTCTGCTTCTCTCCTAAAACCATGGGAGCATAGTTTGTGCTCGTTCAAACCACAGTTGGAGCAGCTTACTTTGTTAAGAGCCATATCTATCTGTTCTTCAGTTATTTTCCAGATTGGTCTGGTCCATTTATTAAATGCATCCCAAATAACTAATCAAAATGCTTTTAAGAATGCTTACATGCGAAGACAAGGAATAAATTATTCACTATCTGAAACCTAATCATACACAAATTTCTGGAAAGTACTTAACCATGTGCTTACAGCTTTCCTCAGGAAAGCAGGAGGCATTCAGCAAAGAGACACGGGGCTCCCATCCTCCAGCTCTGCTACACCCACCCATCTATATGTCCCCCACCTGCGAATGGGTTTCACACAGCTAAACTACTAACATCCAGATAAACTGTGTAAGGGGAGACAGGCTGAATGGCTGCAATTTGGAAGAGTTTCAGTGTTGCTGCCATCCCCCTGGGCTTCCCTTCCAGCCTCCCCCAAGTCTAGGAGCGCTTCTGTTCAGCCCACCCTACTACCGGTGTTCAAGGGTTGTCTCTTGAGCAATTTGAGTTCCTAGTTCCATCACCAGCTTTTCATGTGTTTAGGCCTGGCTGGCACCTCAGGCACCTAAGTGATCAACTAAATGCCTTTCTACATACGTGCGTGATAATACTTAAGCGTTCGAAATGAAGTTTGTGTCTATGTCAAGCTCTGTACTCTATGAAATGCTCTCTGTTCTTTGGTTTTAGAAGGGAAGTCCAAATCACAGACCTACCAAAAGAGGGAGTCTGCTATTGGAAAAGTAAAACCAAAAAGAAAGAAAAAAAAAAAAAAAAAAGGTGTTGCTTTTTCCCCAACAGTTGGAAGATCAGCACCTCTTTTTTTTTTTTACACTAGGTATGTTCAGCTCATGCTGTGTTGTCAGTCCTAGAAATGCTTGCAATAATAATAAGCACAGAATATTTGCAAAACCTTTTCTTCCTGGAATCCTTAGGCAGAGTTCTTGACCTGGTAACCCTACAGGGAAGTTTTATCCGCATGCAGCTCAGCAGTTTCTAAATGTTCCCAAGGTTATTTAAGAAAACTGTGTTCCAGCTCCACCACGGTTGATTGAATCCCTCTATAGATTCACTCTGATCTTAGCACAGGGAGCTGCTTCTGTCATTGCGTGTTAAATGAATGGGGTTGCTTAATATTTTTGTTAATGAGGACACCAAACACAGAACTTCCACTGGAGCCTTTGGCCCTAGGGATTTGTTTCTAGCAATGTGTCATCTCCAGTTCTCGGTTACATTGAAGGCATTACACAAGTGACAAAAATAGCAAGATTATTGCTCATGTATGTATGCATTGGAGTTGTTGGCATGAGATTGACAGGGAATGCCTGCCTGTCCTTAAAAAGAAGCCAAAAAAGGAAAATACCGTATGATGTTACAAAATGGCACGTGAATTACCTCACTTTCTCATCTCAGTCTGTCTCTCACTACAACTCATGTTATACACACAGCGGAATACTCTAAAGCTCGAAATGAATCTACGACTTAAAGCCAGAGGACTCCTTTAAGCTTGCTAATCCATTGAAAAAATAGCTCATTCCTTTCAGCAGTGGACACTAGCAACTGAAAACGGCCTCAACACTGAGGTTTTATTTATAAAACCAAAGGTACTCACACAGAAATATATACATTCACATTTAAATCCTATCCCTAAACACATGCACTTTGTGCATGTGTATGTTTCTTACCTATACACCTATACTTACACACAGAAACATAAAGGTATTACCACAAAATAATGTGGCTACAGAGAAAAATCACTTTTCTACAATAGTTGCAACCAAGCATTGGGGAGCTGCTAGCCATAAAGTTAAAGTAACTGGATGGAGTTAAAGTAATTTACTTAGTTTTAATGATCTAAAATGAGGGGAAAGCAAGGAAGCAAAACAAGCAGCAGAAATCAACGCCTAGAATTTTATTTTTAAGGTACCTACCAGTTAGACAAAGCAGGGCCTGCCATTATTATCATACACATACAATCCTGCCTTCTGAAAGGCCGAATATCTTCTGTGAGGAGATCAACAGATACAATTTTTAATGTCTAACTATAAAGGGAAAAGAATCTAACAAATTTCAAGCATTAGCAGAGTTGGGTGCGTGCCTACGCGCTTGTGTAGGGCTGCGTGTGCATGTGCATATACACGAGGACAAAAAATAGGAATCCAGGGATGAGAATGATCTGGCCAAAAGAAAGAGCTACTGGTCTAAGTTTTGTTTAATGGCATGTTACTACTCTCAACATTTACTGATAGCATTTTGAAATCAGAAAGAGTCATTTCGTTACAGACAGCAGCTAGAGCAGAAGGCTGGCCGCTTGCTCTGTGAGCTGCGTTTCAGTTGAGGTCATGAGAAATCCTAGCCAGCAGCGAGCATTAATGAGAGGCTTGCTGGATGTTTGTGGCATTTTGCTCTCAGCAGTCGAGGAGAAGGCAGAAGGTATTACCACAGGAATTATTTACCAACTTCTCAGGCAGTTCCTATTGTGGCTTAGTTCTGAATATCCCTGTGACTTTTCATTTCAGCTGTGATCTCAGTGTGCAAAAGGAAAAATCAGGAGCACCAGACTGCCAAAAAAACCCCTCTCTCACTTCTTTCTATTGCCTTTTGGATAAATGAGACACGCAGCAGAAATAATTGCCCTGGGTCAGTGGTTCTGTCCCTCCTAATCATAGTTTCTAGAAGGCTGTTAAGAAGACTGAAAACTAAATGCAAGGTTTTCTTTGGCTTATCTCTGCAATTGTAACTTCTCACAAGGCTTTGAAAGGCTTGACTCGTCAGTGCAAGACAAGAGCACGCTCTTGATGTACGGTCATTTATGGACATTTATTAGTTGAGTGTTTCCTTTCGTGCTCTCTGGCACATAAGACTCAGGCACATACATCAGTTTATTTTATGCTTTCTACAGCCCACATTTCTAAATAACAACTGAAGCAGTACTGAAGGCAAAGGCTTGGCAAGCTTGAAATATGTCACAGATGATTGGACAGGCATCAAGAATAGCCACTTATAAAAGCAAATACTAAAAAAAATCAAGTGGTTTATATGCCTAAACCCCTCTGATTGTATAGCTCAATTCTAACTATCTATCAAATGATCTGATAGATTGTCTTAGAATAAATTATGACTGTGGTGTTCCCATGAGCAGATTGCAGGATCCACCACTGCCTGACTATCTGCCTATCCCTCGCTCCTAATGATATATTTGATCATATATATAAGATATATGATATCATATGGAGAGCCTCCTGCAGCAGGTGGCTGAGCTGCAAGAGACGGTCGAAAAGTCTGCATTGCATCAGAGGGGCAGAAAAGGAGCTAGACAGCTGGATCCAAGGGCAAGCTGCAGTGAACCCCCAGCCTCTGGCCAAACAGCCAGAAACTCCCCCAGTGCGGTACACCCAGAAAGAGGGGATGCCAACAATGCTGGTGAATGGACACTTGTGGACGTGTGATGTGGCTACAGGTAAGGTCTAGTGGGGGGTGCCCCTGCCCATGGCAGGCCGATTGGAACTAGATGAACTTTAAGATCATCTATCTCTTCCAGCCCAAACCGTTCTACAGTCCTATGATTCCATTTACTCCTCTCAAAGGCTTGGCTACTGAGATGATTTCAAGTGTAGATTTTCACGAGGGAAGGCAGTGACACGTAAGTTAAAGCAATTGACATACAGACACGAAAGAATGGTACTGGCAAGGACACACATAGCCTGCTACATGTATTTTTCAAAAGCAAGCCTGAATTTCTCTTTACTTACTTTTGTAACTTAGCCAGTAATGCTCTGGTAATGTGGCAGGGCATGAGCTTTGTGAAGTAAAGTAATTATCAAAGATCAATGGCACCAGGACTTTGTTAACTCTCTCTTTGACACTGACCGGGGTAACCCACTCCAAATGACTGTGGAATAGTGTACGGATAGCATGAGTATCTTCCCAGTTAGATGTTAGTAAAACAGAGTTTTGGTCCTTCACCTGGGGGCACCAAAAGCAATTATGTACATTTTTATTAATAGCCATATGTAATTCTACTGGTTTGGACACATTTTCAGTCTGACAATGTCACAACGTCCGACTGGTGGGTCACTGAGCTTGAGCCTTTGAGTTAATCCAACCTGGTATGGAAACTCAAAGCTTCATGGACTGGCTCAGGGGGGAGCATAGCTTTGCATATTGATAAACCACTGCATATTCTTAATCTCTTCAAATCCATTTCCTTTCAATTTCCCTGGCTGTCTCTGCTGGTATATGTTCTTATATAGGGATCATGACTGATTAACATATCATTATGAAAAGAAGAGCTTAGCAATGTGATTTTTTTAAAGGACAAAAGGACTCTTCTAAAGCCCTTTCAAAGAATTTCAACGTACGTTGTTAGAGAGTTGTTCCTGAGTATGGGTTAATCATTTTGCTGGCTCAGATGTATTTATATCCCTGGACTGTCACATTTGGAAACAATGATCCGAGGAAACTATGAGTTAATTTTGTCCTGTCTGTCATTCGTAACACATTAAATACTTCCGCTGCACGCTACCATTTTCAAATTAGATCCAACATCACATGCTGTGGCAATTACCTTTAATTTTGCCCTGCTAGAAATGCTGCTGGGATTGGAGAGATTAAATTTTACTTAACTAGATAACATTATATAGTTAGATGTATTATAGTGAGGGTTTAAAGTAGCAAACACATCTTGTTAAAGAGCTTTTTTAATTAATTATTTTCAAAGTATTCCAGTCACCGCTAGCAGTATTCACCCAATTTAATGAACATTAAGCTCTAACATTTAGGAAGCAGCATTGTCATATATTCAGTGTTATTTCAGCATGAACATCTAATTTCTTAATGAACTAGTCGGTTTATGGCCTTGTGATCTAACAGAAATCATTTTCATCAAATACTGCTCCTAAAAGAATCATCCATTATTTTTTTCTATCATTCTCAGAAATTTTAGAAATGTTAGGAAAATGTCCAGTACCTTAAATTCTTCCGGAAATCTCACTATGGATCATTATTTTTATGACAATGTCATGTGTTTGTCCGAGTCATATGTAGTTCAGTTAGCACTCTACAAACATAAAGAAGAGTTATTTTATTTTTAACTTAAATTCAACAGGCTCATGTATGTATAAAGACATGAATTACGAAGAATTACTGAAACCAGGTTAAGCTTAAAAGTCACGTGGTTAATTCACCAGTTCTGGCAACAGTTGGTGTTGCATTTTCCAAAGCAATTCAAAGGCTGTTGTCCTTTGATGGTCAGTCTGGGAAAATGTGACTTTGAAGTTTCATATCATCAGAATCCTAGAGAAATCCCTGTACAAGAGCAGTTGCCTCGTGTTCAAATTCAACACCATAAAGTCCAATGCTATAGATGACAGCTGTGATAAATACTATAAATTCAGTGCTATAAAAGACAGGAGTGATCTCACAGCCACTCACTGAGGAACCATTCTGCTTCAGCAACCCTGAAAAGTACTACAACTGGTCATTTGAACCTAAGCCTATTCTGACTTTGCTGCAAAGCTGCTTTTTGGGTTGGGTTCTCATTCATTTTGTGCTGCTTAGACCAGAATTTCCCCTACAGTAAAATTAAAACATTGTTTTCAACAATTTGTTATTCAAAAAGTAAAGCCTGCAAATAGGAGCCAGCTGGTGAGCAGCACTAACTAGTTCAGTGCTTAGGATAGCTACTGGTGTGCCAGAGCTTCTGCAAGTGTCTGTGGCCTTCAGTGAAGCCAGGAGAGGTATGTGGTCTTCAGACAGTGGGAGGAGATCTCAGGCCACTGAATGGTTTAGTGGTTCAAAGGTGTGCCAGGGAAGGTTCAGACTTGACATTAGGAAGCATTCTTTTACAGAGAGGGTGGTCAAACCCTGGAACAGGCTTCCTGGAGAGGTGGTTGATGCCCCAAACCTGTCAGTATTTAAGAGGCATTTGGACAATGCCCTTAGTAACATTAACTTCTTGGTCAGCCCTGAACTGGCCAGGCAGTTGGACTAGATGATTGTTGTAGGTCTTTTCCAACTGAAATTCTTCTCTTCTCTTCTCTTCTCTTCTCTTCTCTTCTCTTCTCTTCTCTTCTCTTCTCTTCTCTT
>JANHGN010008997.1:0-20298 GCA_024605025.1 Megaceryle maxima
ATAGTGGATTTTTCTTCCAAATATATATATATAGAATTAGGATGTTTCAATATAATCTCAGCACATTACTCTGAAAATAGAAAAGAATGGAGTAAGAAAATTTCTATGACTCCTCAACACTGATATAGAATATTATAATTCTTTGCACACATTTTATTCTTTTATCATGGGCACTAATTGCTGTACATTCTGTAACAAGTTGAAAGGCAGATTCTGTCCCTAGAGTCCTGCTGACCCACATTATCATATCTTCTTATTCAGGAGAGCTACAACAACTTAAATCAGCTGAAAATCTAGTCCCATAAATTGTTCACTGCAGCAAGATGTAAGATACACCACCACTCCTCATCTTTAATTAACTTTCTCTGTTGCCACATTAATGCAGAAGCATCAGAATAAGGAAAGAACAAGGCACTTGCTTCTTTAAATCTTTCTAACAGATTTCTGTAAGTGCTGTTAAGGTAACTGCTATGAATCCGTAATTTGCAGAAGAAACTATTCCATGTGTGGAATGATAAACATTCAAATATCAGCTAACAGAATAAAACAAAGTCATAGTCTCTGAAAAGGTTTCCCTAGAGAAAAGAAAACCTAACCTAAAGATACCATTTCAAAGGAGTAGGGAAGATTAGCTCTGCCTTTCATGATCTTATTATTGACTTCAACATAATAAAAGAAAATCTCAAGGCAAAAATCGACTTTCCTAGCACCCGCACACTCCATTCTGTTACTTCTTTGTGCTTTTATGTCACCCCATTTCTCAGCTCGAGAATGATTGACTGTGTTAGTAATTTTTCCTAATTATAAGGAAAAGACAAGAACTGTTTTTCGGTTACAAGAACAAATGGTTCTAAACTGGCCTCCAATAAATTTTGCTTACGCTTTGTTAGGTATTCTTAATCACAGAACAGATTCCAGACCAACATTTTAGTAGGTTGGAGAGGGCAATTGATCTAGTTAATTTTAAGATAGAGTTCGATTAACTGATAAATAAAATTGTTTTGGTAGCAGAAGACTAGATGTGGAATGAAATTACCTCAGTAATCTGTAGAAATACATTGCATCCTATATAGGATGGTGTGAACTGCTTTCCATAGATGCTTTCATCTAGACATCCAGCTTGTGGAGAGATGAAAGTTGGCATGTGACAACACTGACAACCCAATAGCTTTTCCGTCCTGTAGCATGATGACCAACTTCATCTTGGTCACAGAGTCCTGAATGGGAAATTCTCCTGGCCATTTTACTTTCACTGGGTATTTGGTCCATCATGGCTGCAGCGTGTGGTTAGGGATGTTGCCCAAGATTGCTTGAGGTTAGCTGCTTTGTTTCCAACCCAAACATTCCTATTCAGGCTCTAGAGATGCAGGTAAACAAAACCAGAGGAAAAATCCCAAACAATCAACCAAACAAGTACACAATATTCCCTTGAAAGAGAAGATCAGCCCAGCTCCTCTGGAGACTTATAGCCGTCTTATCCCAGTCTGAGTATCCTTTCTCCAGTGTATTTATCTGCAAGGAATCATTTTGTCTAATTACTGTGAAATTCAGCTGACACTGCCTTTCCTTAGTACACAATATTCAGTGGTGAGTAAGACAAATAAATAAAAAGACTAACTAACAGTAGTGTCCATAAGTAAGAACCTGATAAAATCTGCAAGCTACAACCTTGACAAAAAGGATGAAAGTAGAACCAGAACTCTTTTGAATACCTATATTGAAATTTATGATCTTTTTGTCCAAAATAACAAAGGAGTGGTCTTATTTCATGTGCCATGTAAGGATAGCTCCTTACATGCTTAGTCTTCTACCCATTCCTCCTCTTGCTGGTTTAGCAAACTGGCTTGTCAATCAGTATTGTCACGATCAATAGCTAGAGCAGAAAAAAACAGTCAGTTATTTTGTTATAGTTGGTATGGGCTTAAATATCTTTCATGCCGTCTTTGGGGCATGACAATGAAATTGGCGTGTAACTGCAGCTTTCTATTTTGTGTCTGAGAAAGTACAGGGGGAAAAGTGACATAAGTGAAGAGAGATTATTTAAGTTATTTCTACACCACAGTCCAAAGGCATAATAATAGCTCCTGTATACATATCCAGTGTAATATTAAAGCAGTTTTCTCCAACACTAGTCTCTCTCATGACTCAAGGCCAATAGCTTTTATTAAAACTTGCAAAACCCACTTAAAAGTCCTGAATAATACAGTTCTCAGCTCCTGCATCGATACTCCTGTCAACTATTTTAATGTTGCCTTGGGAATATATATGCTTGCTGCAAGATCACCTTTGAATTGCACTGCCAACATGGTTTTAGTCTTATTTTCCAAAAGACCCAGACATTTTAAATTATTCATGTTCAGGAAACCAAACAGTGCTGCAGGACCTCTGTGGCTTCACACAGTAACTATTCCAAGAGTAAAATGTTTGCTGGAAATCAAGGCTTAAAATTACCCTCACTCCCATGTCTTCCTGTTCCTGACATGTGTTCAGAATTCATCCACATGGCACTTTGATCATGTCTCAATGAAGGTCAAAAGGATTTCCATTCTTAAGTGACTAAGTAGCTTTTGAAAATACAATATGTGCTCCTTAGGGACTTGGATCCCTTTGAAATAATCCAAGACAATTAAACCTCTCTCATCATAATTGCAAAAAGATGAGTAACAGACAAGTGTGGAATTGTCAAAAAGAAATTATATTAGCAAAGTCTCATTTTTCTTGTGCACTTTGTGAACAGGAAAGAAAAAACATGAGTTATACTATGGATCAGTAGGGCTTCTAAAATGATTTCTCATACCAGTTTCAAGAGAAATCAAGGAAAAGCTGGTCTTGGTAAAATTCCTGCAGCCTGGGAATAATGCCACTCTACACCATTCCCAAGGAGTAGGTATCAGGAGTGTATTGTCAAAGTGCAGATATACCCTACTTAGATTCTGTAAGGTTCTGTTCTGCATTTGATGCTTTTTCAATGACCTGAATGATCAAAAAGAGAGTATGTTCATTAAACTGGCAAACACAAAGTAGGGCGGGACTGCTAGAACACTGGAGGACAGGATTCACACTCATGAATATCACAGCACAGAAAAAAATAATCTGAAATAAGGGAAAAATGCAACAGAAACAAGTGTAATATAGTTCCCTTTATTAGTAATAACTGACTTTACAGGGACAGGATGGGAATTAGCAAGTGAGATAACAACTAATTAGGAAAAGGAGTTAAAATGGATGAACAGGAGCCAGTGATAGCTTGCTAAAAGGGTAGTTACCAAGAGGAGATCTATGGTCTCGAGGTAGGAGACATCGCTGGTCAGGTTATGTGTACCCGTGCTATTAGGATGGTGAGATACTGGAACAGGTTGTCCAGAGAAACTGGGGATGCCTCATCCTCAAAAGTGTTCAGTGTCAGGTTGGATAGGGCTTGGAGTAACCTAATCTTGTGGAAAGCATCCCTGTTTGTGGCAGGAGGGTTGGAACTAGCTGAACTTTAAAGTTGTCTTCCAGCCAAACTATTCTCTGATTCTCTGTGGAATCTTCAATCCAAACATATGATGTTATGTAAATAAACTCATGTAAACATAATTATATGCTTATATGCTATTAAACTGAATTGTGAGCTGTTTTCAAAGACATCACCACCCAGAGATGCTCATAAAGGAGAAGCTTGTGTTGGCACTCCAGAGATGAGCCTGCCAAATGGTACTCAGGACCAGACCTGGATGTAGGAAAAATAGCCTGAATTATCTTGCCAAAGCATTTACCAATGCAAAGGTCTTGACAAGCGTGTGATGTCAACTATTGGACTCTACAATCTCAGAAAATGGAAGAGCCACTCAATAGACTCCAAAAGACCTTAATTTAAACAGTCAGGGAGAATTCAGTGGAAAAGAGACAGAAGGAATTGTGGTTGTTTAATCTAAGGAGGAGGAAATCATGAATGAATATACTAGAGAGTCTGAAAATCTCCTGCAGTGAGGAACGGAATGATCTTCTCCATATCCCTGTTGGGTGAAACAAGTAGAGATGTGCTTAAATCACAGCATGGAAGATTCAGAATTTAGGAATATTCCTATAATGAGAATATTGAGACACAGTCTAGAAGAGGTGCAGGATATCTGTCAGTAGAGTGTTTTAAAGACAGGTTAATAAATAAATGATAAATGATTTGAATTCACATATGAATCATCCTATAGGAATTATCCTGCTTTGAGCCAGGCAAAGTTTATCTGCATTTTCCAGTTTACTTTTTGATTATGGCCTGGATTACTGTAGTTTTATATTTTCATATGTGGAAAATACAGAATAAGAACCGCTGCCTTCATTAATTTGCTTAGTCTGTTGAATCATTTGTCTTAAAAACATAGGAGAAAAAAAGATGTAGTAGTTGAGTTCCACTGATTTTTAAGGAAATCATTCTGATTTTACATTTTTAGATGCATTAAACATGATCCCCAAGTAATCCAGACTCCTTTTTTTGTGGCTCTGTAGTGCCAACAGAAGCATGAAGGAGCCCAGGTTATTTCTGTTGTAAGCAAATGCATCTTGGATAGATGTATACAGGAGACATCCCGTAGAAGAATTTGTTCATTGTACACTGGCTTCCAAAGCAGAAATGCCATTTCAATACAAATGCCCTTGGAAAAATAATTCTGATGCACTTCAGTGTGAATTACCCATGTATATGTATGTGTATGTGTGTTTGTGTTTGTTTCACTTTGATAAAGCAAATTAAGCTGAGAGAAAACTCCCTGAAGGCAGAAATGTGCAAGAAAGCAGATACAGATTTCTACTGGGAATTTAAATATACTGAGGGCCTTAGAAACCTGATAAAGACAAAAATGTTCCTCCTTGAGATACAGTGTCCTATGCTGGTAGTGCCAGGCATTCATGTGGGTTTGAGTCTTGGGGGTGTCATACCTCACCATCCTCCCTCCCACACTTACTCCGGGGACCACGCTGGAGTCAACCAACTCTTCTAGCTTGTGAGAACACACCCTCTGCAGATTTAATTCCCATGGTGAGGACTGAGGATGGTGCCCAGGTCTTGAGCCACTGCGGTTCTTCCTGGCAAGTATTTCTGGATGGGAGGTTATGCCAAGAAAAATGCTAACACAGTTCTCGACAGGTATCACATTTATTTGGCATGCTTCAGTGTACTAAATATGATGTTTTTTCTTTAATATTAGGGTTCCTTGTAGCAGAATTAGTTTCACACTGAAAGCATGGGAAAAAAATAAAGCTTAGATGACTTTGCTGGGACAGAAATGTCTTATCTATGTAGTTTAAATAACAGCTGAAAGCAACTGTGATCAAGCAGAAACCTGGGCAGCAGACAGGCACTTTGTCAGGCTCACATCAGTCTAGGTAGATTTAGTATTATTTTCTATAATAATAATAATCTCTAATGCCAATAAGATAAATACTAACAGTGAATAGAATTAGCTGACAAAACCAGCCCTGGAGATCCCAGTGACAGTCGGCTGATCTCTGAGAGAGGATGAAGAATTCAATAAGCAAAAAAAGGGACTTCGCTCTGAAATTAGAAATTACTTGAGTTGCAAGCCTAGAAATGAGTAATTACGAAGAGAAAGCCTTGAGAACCCTTAGTTTAAGAAATTATCTTCCTATTTCCATGTGCCTATTCAAGGAGTTAAAATGGATTTTTATTTTAATGATGGTGATATAACCACTGCTTTCTTTGATAAGTCTGGCACTTGCAGCTTTTCCATGGTTTACCAGTTCTCTGGTCACCTCCTCGACTAAATGAATTTGGAACATAACATCACCACTTCAATGTGATTCATGCAACCTGACTTCAAAATCCAGTTTTTAAATGCCTAAATCTGAACTGGGCAGTACATATTCTCTTTAGCACTAATGGAGAGAAATCAGCATCTCCAGAGGGCAATTCATCTCCATCTAATCCAGTCATATAGTGGTTATCAAATAAATTAATTTCTGGAGGCAACTTTTTCTCTCTATTATCTCTCTGTTTTCTGCAAAGAGTACCTTCCTTATCTAGACTGGCTTAGAGTTACACATTTAACATTTAGACATCTAAAACCGTGAGATATGAATCACACTTGAGTTGCCTGAACCTCACTCTTCTGGTTTTGTGCAGTTTAGAGACCGAGGACGTTATAAATATACCATAACCATCTAGTAATGTTGTTCTAAATGTTACATCTCATAGGCAGCAATTTCTCCTTTGAAGGAATTGTGTCTCTTTTTTTTAACTTAACCATTCATTAAGCAGGAGACTAGCATGTAATAAGGGAGACAACAAGAAACACCTTCCAGAGACAGTCCATTTGAGTGATGATCTTAATGTTCTACCATTACAAGTCACCAACTTCTCTGACGTACAATTTATGGTGGTTTCCACACGTGTTTAGTTCTCCTAATATGCTCTTCTTTATTTATAGAGCTGTTTAGCATAGCCCATATTTCTAAGTATCATCTTTTATTTTTTCTCATAAATACTATTTCCACTCTAGAGAGCCATGAACCTTTTTCTCTTACTCTAATACATTAGGTAATGTAACAGTTACCCTGCTCACATCAGGAATATAATTCGTCTTTCAGATGTCAGCCTGATTCTGTAGTAAATTTTCAGTGGTTTGGGGAGAATGGAAGAATGTTTTAAGGAAGAGCCTAAGGATGTTATGGTTCAATGTAAAGGGAAGCTAGATCAATGAACTGTAGTTAAAATATCACCAAAATCTACCCCCAGTGTCCTTGAGCTTTGAACAGGGGAAGCTTTACTTCAGTCCTAAAATCCTTATTCTAGAGAAAATAAATGGGAACTGAGGACCTACAAGCTGGAGAAGGAAGCTTAGTCATGTACAAGCAAACATGAACCCTTGTGTGACATTTCAAAGATTTTGAAGATTTACCAGAGACTTTCATAGATTTCAAATTAAAGTAGGTCAGATTTATCTCCCTTTCTAATAGGTCCCAACTCAACTAAATTTTCCACACATCTAAGGAAGAGGTTTGTGGGTTCTATTTTTGTTTCATGTTCTCCAGAATAACCATTAGGTAAGGGACTCAGAATTTAACTAAGAACAAAGGACATTATTGGCTGCCTCTTCCATTTGAACTGTACATCTCATCCCTGATTCTAATACGGCACATTAAGTAGTGCCCAGCTTCTTTGTTTTAATTAAACTGGGATTTACAAATGCTCAGTTCTATGTTGTGTGCTCCACTCCTGTGAATCCCACATTTTGCATGATCCACCATAACAGGGAACAATGGCTTGCCTGAACCCGATTCAAATCCACCAAAGCCAAATGAGGCAAGCAAAGATATGTGCTACCAAGATTTTTTCACTATAAATACCTATATTTAAGAGCAGGGTAGGAATTTTGTCATTATTTAGAGGAGCTGGATGTGCATGTTATTCCGAGCACATTAATTTCTTCCCCGAGGATCTCACAATATGGAAATGAGGAATCACAGTATGTAGAAAAACTATAGACATTTATGATACAAACATCCAGATATGAACTATTTGCCTTCAGTCAATGGAAAGAAACAAGCCCTTTCAGAGGGTAGCTTCTCCTCAAGTAACCATCAGAGTATCTCAGACAAATCCTGGCCCAAGTTCTCTTTTTCCTCTCCACTGGTTATTACAAGGGTCTGCACCATGACAAACTCTGCTGTAGTCAGCTAAAGTCCAGTAAAATGATTGTCACTTGGTAGAACTATTTCTTCCATTCCATTCTCTGCCTGGGAAAACAAAGGAGAATTCTGTTATTCCCCAAACTAACCCAAAATATAGATGTGAGTTGCCTGACAGCTATGGAATTACAGGAGCTCAACAAGTAATACTATCTAGTAAGCCCACTTGACTGAGAAATGTCCAAGTGGTAGCTAGAGAATCTAGCCTGTGAACATATTTGGATTTAAAGCAGGTTTGTCTCATGTCAGACTATTCTGAAGCTAATGTTAGAAATGAGCATTTGGTGAAGTCCCACAGTTCTCACTGAAAACACCTTAGGATACAGTCTAGAAAGCCTTGAGCCATATCTGTGCTGCTGGATGCATTCACTGCAGGGACATCTCCTTGGTCCCAGTCCAAATGCTAAAGTGTAGCTCATGTCTATCCTGTTTAAGATTAGCCATTTCTAAAGCACAGTGTTGTACTCACCTGACATAATGCTTTGTCCACATCTTCTCTGACCTCTGTAAAGTGCTCCCATGGCCCTAGGAAATAATTATATTTTTTTTTTAAACCATCTGGATATTTTTCCAAATAAAAACTCATCTGATATAACGTAAAGATTGTGTCACAGCCAACAAGGCAAATATTTTCATAGCATGAAACTAAGGAAATTAATTGCCTGTCCAGAAGCAAGATGGGGGTTATGTGGTCATTGTAATGACCACAGTGGTGTCAGCTGTTTAGCAGAAATAGATCTTACCTGTTAGCTTTGTGTTGTGACTTTGTGCAAATGAAGTCACTAAGGTAGAAGTAACAATAGCAAGAAGGTCTCCTACAGTGGGAACAGCTGAAGTCTGTTCCTTAGGTTTTTCATAGCAAAAAGGATGCAGAAACGTTCGGTGCAGGTAGAAAGGTAGTAACCAAATTTAGAATGCTAACAACACACACACACAAAGTGTCTCCTTTACACAAACAGCAGCCAAACTTTGGGATTTGAGCAGTGGAATTATTTTGTAAGAAGGTGTTTTGCAGAAATGTGTCTTTTACCAGTTGCTTAAACACCATTTCTATTTGGCAAAGACATGGGATGTTTTTAAAAAAAAAAAAAAAAAAGTAAAAAAAAAAAGTTAGGAGCACCATTTCTTGTTAGTGTTTCACACAGCATGTTTTATTTTTGACTGGCTGCTAGGCTACAAAGTGTTGCCTGCCTTACATGCTTCAATGCCTTCAAATAAACACCCGGCAGTTCATCCCTGACTGGGACTGGAACTTGAGCAATGTCTGCAAATAGTGAATGCTAAAGGGTACAAACACGGCTGAACTTTAGAATTCAGCTTCATGTTTGTAGTTTATTTTGTATTTGTTTTGGAGGAGGGATTCAGCCAAAACCTAATGATGACTGATGATGTATTGAAGTTTAAGAATGCCAGCTTCACAGATGTATGTACTAGAGACCAAATATAAAACATCCCTGTATGCAAACATTCAGAAATTCCCCTTTTCGAGGCAATTCTTTGTGGGCTTTGTAGGTGTTTACCGATCTCATAACTATGGTTTAAAATTCATTTCCTGGAGGTTAGGCAATGGAAATCATTTTGGAAACTCCATGACAGCTCCATGAATAGCTGGATGGTTTTTCATTCAGTGGTCACAAGGTTATCCTTGGCTGAAGATGGTAGCCAAAAGCTTTCCCTTTTGCAAGAGTCATAATAATACCAACTTGCCCAATAATTTTCAGTCAGGGAATAGGTAAGAGCAAGACAATGGAGCTAAAAATGGAGCTGATCCCAAACTTCACTTACTCAAGAAGCACTACAGCACTAAATCAGACATATTGGACATTCATCAAACTAGTTGTGCCCGCAGGCATGTGCATAATACCCTTTGAATATTAATCAGTAATTAAAAGACTCATAACTTGGCCACGATCCAGGGATGGTGCTGGTCAGAAGAATTGTGAGGGTTTCATAACTGAGCAGACTCTTGACATTGCTCATCTGCTCAGCAGTGAAAGTTCTTCAGTGTCTGCCTTTTCATGCCACCCTGGTCTTGGACCACATCCAGTCCCTCCATCCTGTCCCACCACGCTGTGGGATGCCGAGGGTGGTGTTAGCCAGTAGATGTCACTGGTGGAGCACTGGGCTATGAGACACGATTGTCCAGAAGACGAGCTGCCTTCAAAAAACAAACAATGGCTAACTGCAAACACACAACCAAAAAGACCTTGAGCTTCAGAATTTTCCTTTTTAAATTATTTTTTATTTATTGCTTTCTCAGCAATATCTTGCACCCGGGAGAGAGAATTTTCAGACTAGCAACTGCCTGGAGAATGGTGCAGCAGTTTTCTTCTCTGACACACTTTTGTAGCTATTTGTTGGAAGAAAGAAATTGTAGAAGAGCAGGTACAGGCTTCTTTGCTCATTTTGCATTCTGCTCTTCTTACCGTGAGAGCACACGGCTTACACTGTTCAAAAGGCAGGGGCTTAATGAAATGTGTTACGGGTGAATGGTGCCCAGTGCAGGTTCCTCTCTTCACTTCCCCCTGAATTCCAAGAGGCCAGTCTCCCCACTAGAAAGTGCCACGTGTTGAAAGATTTATATACATGGCAGCCCAAGATATAAGAAGATACCAGCAAAGGCACAACTTCAGCAACATGAAGCTCAGCACAGGAGTCTGTGTGACCTTTAGCTAAAGCTTTCCCTGAGGTGTTACCAGAATAAACCAGGGTGAGACTTTACCATGATGAGATTAACCAGTCTGAAACCAGAGGCACAACTGCCTCTGAACTATGGACTCCAGGCTCAGAGGATTGCTATGATTATTATTTTGGTACTGGAGTGCTATATAAACTCAGAACCCAAAGGTTTGTTTCCACCTCACAACTTATAAAAAAATAATTATATAACAATTAATAACAAAGAAAAGGCTACAAAAAACAACACACAAACACACACACACACAAAAGAAGCAACAACTACATGGAATTGATTGGCCTAAAAATAAATGTGGACTGTCTCTCAGGATGCCTTTTAGGTAGAGGAAATCTAATCCGGATGTTTAGAGGAGTGCAGGACATTACAGGTCCTAAAATAAGTGTCTAAAATATACTGAGTGAATTGTGCTGTGGAAGGCTGGGGTTTTATGAAATCCATTTTTGAGCCCTCCAGCTCAGATAGAGACATCTGCACAGAAAGTGTCTAAACTCAGAGGTCACCCACCAAGAGAACCGCAAAAAAACTGCTGGCCCTCAAAATACAGTGTGTGGAAAAAAGGTAATTTCTGGTATAAAGGAGCCTCAAAGTGTCTACACTTAAATTCTGCTACAAGCTCTACCTGTGGCTAAGGTGAGCGTGACCTGTGTTACATTTTAGGGTCAGGGCAGCCTGCTAGAACTAGAACAGCCTCTCTCTGTTAACCGCCCTCCCTCCCCAGAGGCAGAGAAAGGGAATAAGAGACTCAGCCATTGAAAAGGAAACTAGAACAGCTGTAATGAAAATGAAAATAATAATAAAAATTGAATACATGCAAATATATACAAAACAAGTATTGAGCCCAGCTCCCCCTGCTCTCCTGATGGCAATTACGTCACTGTCACCACTGGTGCTGTGGAGCAGGCACTGGGAGAGTCCCAGACTGGGCGCAGCAGCAAATGAGAACTGTGTTCAGGAGCTGGATTCTGATAGTGGATTCAGGAATACACCGACCAGGATTGAAGGCAGAATGGACAGAGCCCCCCCCTCAGATGCCAGCTGAGGAAGAAACCAGAAGAAGACCCAAACCAAACTGAGCAGGGCTCAACAAAGTGGGATGAGACCCTCCTGCTCCCTCAGCTTTATACTGACTGTGATGTATCTGGGCTGGAATCCGTCACTGGTCAGTTTGGGGTCCCCTGTCCTGTCCACTCCTCCCTTCAGGTGCAGCCTTTGGCTTTCTGCACCCTCCAATGTGGTGCACAAGATCCAGCAGTGGTCTTGGTCTACACACCCCAACCCTTCATACTAATTAAACATTGAGCATTATCACTGCCAGAAGCAGAGAGTGTCTGTGAAAACAGGCTGCTGACTTCAGACAGTGCAGGGAGTTAGAAGAACTGAACTGAAAATAAAATCACTGAAGAGAATTAGTTCTGTTCTCACGCAAACAAGGACAAAGTGTTCCCAAGCATAGTACTGGTTCTAACACTTTAATCCAAAGCTGAGATTCCTACTAGTCCTCCAAAGAAACAGTTGAATTTCACTGATAACTTTTTAATACTCAGATTAGGTATTTCATTTCACTGTGGCATCATATACTAGGTCAGTTGCCTTAACTTTGCTTTAACTTCAGAGGGTGGACAGGGAAAGGTTTGGGGATTGAAATAAAACTATCTAATTTGGGCCTGAACACCTCATACCATGCACCATTTACCAGCCTTTTTGATAACCCATTTCATACACTAAGTACCCTCACTTTAAGGACTGACATCTGTCTTACTTCTACTCTGGACTCACCTTGCAAGCTGGTAAATGTACAATGTTTCTGATTCTTTCCCTCTATTTAATAAGAAATTCAGATCTAAGTAATTTGTTTCCATTAAAACTTTGCAAATTATGCCTATATAACTAATAGAAGCTGTCTGATTCATCAATGCTGTTCCATAGATCAGAATAATTGCTTGGAGGTGGAAAGAAGTAGAAATACACTGACTCATCAAGACAGAGGGTTTAGTGAACTATGAGCCAGGATTTTTTTTCCCCTCATTTATACTAATAAAGCACCTTTTAAAAGTGCCTTGCACACAGCAGGACACAGAACCAATTATGAAATGGATCTGATGCCCGCATCCTTGGGAGCACACACTAAAAGAACACTGCTGCAAAAATAACAACCATGGCTGGGGATTTTTTTTCATCTCTAACAGGATATATAACCTGGTCCTAAAAACTCCTTCAGAATGTATTCCCACAATACAGGCTACAAATGTAACAGCCATGTGTCTTACAAGCCTGTTGCACAGGAGGGGAAAGCTGCCCTTTCCACTTCAAAAATACTGGAAATAAGATAATTGCAAGACCTGCTACATGCCATTAATCACAAAAAATAAAAGGAGAAATTTAATTACACTTCAGTGGCTGGACTGACAACCCCCAAGGAGATATAGGCTGTTTCTGAAAGGGATGCTGTGTTAAAGACTGTAACAGGGTATAGGACAAGGTTACCAAATCACAGGATTTTTAATCTGGAGGTGCTTTGCCACTGCTCCCACTTTAGATCACATACAACAAGGGTGGTTCACAAATCAATGAATTCTAAGGTAGCATCACCCCACTGGAGACAGGAAAAATCAGTCACGGACAGTAGTGAACAACATAAATGAATTTCTGATGGATTCTAACTGCTTTGGGGTTGATAAGGTGTTAGGGTGGATAAAGGTGTCCTGCATGGATTTGAGCAACCCCAAACTCTGAATGCAGTGAGAAGAGAAGGAAGTTTAGAGTCTGCATCTGAGTCTTCCTGCGAGCTCTACAGCTTGCAAATCCTCTGTATAATGCTTCCAATTAGGACTTTGGATGCCACAACTCCATAAATTTTAACATTTGAATCAGACTCTGCAGTTTACTATTCAGACAAACCACATAAATAAAATATACCGTGGAATAATTTGCTTTCTTATTATAGCTACAAACAGACTAATAGGAAAATAAATGAACGCAATCAAACTGAATGTTCTTTTAGTTATTTCATGGGAGGTAGAAATCATCTGCAAACAAAATCAGATATGTTTTGTGAGTTTGAGATACACAAGTATTTTGAAAGGATAAACAAGGTAATGAAACTTGGCTAGTATGAAACATTTTAGTTCAGAAGAGGGAAAAGAACAGTCTATATGGGGCTTATAAGAATGACGGAGAAAATCGTCTTAGCAGGGTGTGTTGTGATAGGACAAGGGGTGGTTTTAAACTAAAAGAGGGAAGATATCAAATAGATACAAGGAAGAAGTTTTTTTGCAATGAGGGTAGTAAGACCCTGGCCCAGGTTGCCCAGAGAGGTGGTTGCTGCCCCATCCCTGGAAACATTCCAGGTTGGGTTGGCCGTGGCTCTGAGCAACCTGCTCTAGTTGCAGATGTCCTTCCCTGCTCACTGCAGGGCTGTTGGACCAGGTGACCTTTAGAGGTTCTTTCCAACACAAACCATTCTATGATTCTATGATATGGGTGCTCAGTAAAACAGGCAGCAATTCAGGGAGAAGTGTGTTGACAATTTCAGTGTGTTGGGTGATGTAGGATCACACTCATTTGGGGAATGATGTCACCTGTATGTCTCAGTTCACCATTTCAAAAGTGTGCAAACAGTATGGATCTTCTAGTCAAAGGTGCTTCAGAAATTCTTGCCACACGTTGCCATTTTTTTCCAGCAAACCGTAAGCACTGTTGTAATATATTGAGCGTGCACAGTTGTACACAATGCAGTCAATAAGGTTTTATAAATAATGAATAATAAAAACAACAGAAAAGCAGAAGTAAATGTGGTGGTAAGAAAAATACCTCAGGACTGTACACATTGCTTTGGTAGGTCCTATGAAGAGCTGCTTCCTATGAAACACTTACTCATCACACCATTCAAACATTGTTGGGTATTCACCACCATCAGGGTTTCCTACACAAGGTCTGGACAGAATTTGGTTCTTACAAAGGAATTGTAAAAGAGGAAATGAATCTGTTTAACCATTTACCTCAGATAAATTCACTGGAAAAGCAAGAGCCCTACAGTTCTAGGATCTCTTCTGTTCTCTTCCTGTTGCTCTCTTCAAACCTTTGGTCTTTCATTATAGGGCTTAGGCCTGTAGCAGTGTTAGGAGCTTCTTGTACCCTTAAAGGGATAGAGAAGGGAGGGAGATGTATGGATTATATAAACCAAGATCTGATTCATTTTGTGCAGTTGCACAGTGAACGGTGAATCCAATAACACCAGATGAACCATCAGGACACAGTTCAGGTTATTCTGTTGTTCTGAAGGTAAAGGATGTGCCTGGAGGTGCCTCTGTGTGAGGACAGAGTTTAGATCCTTTTCCACCCCTAAGCTCTCTTTGCTTCTCTGTGCTCCTTGGGCAAGGAAGTGAAGCTTGTAGGAGATGGGTAGAACTGGAGTTTCATAAATAGACTATTCATAAATAGTGTCTTTTTGTCATCTTCCACTTGGTAACAGTATAGAGTCTAAAAATTATTAGTCTTAACATTTAACCTAAGAGCTACGCAAAGGCACAGGTCAGCGAATGAAAAAAAGGCAAGAAGACCAGTCTGTCTTTCATTTCTGCCTTTCATTTAACAATTTCCCAGCTAATAAGCAAAACTATCTGGAACAGAGGTACAACATTTCAGCCTGAGGCTTTAAAAGGCCAGATATCTACAACAGGCACCATCAGAAATACTTCAGGATGTTTACCATTGGGATCTTTAGATAGTGTTAGCTGGCAGCTCAGCAGAAGTCTCAGGAATGTCAATAATTCCTGGAAAGATTAGTTTGGAACCTAAGAAAACACTGTTAAGGATCTAACACTTTTTTCCTATTAGAGATTTGGTGTGTAATAAAGAAAGCTGAAAACTCAGGGACACTGGTTATTTTGGAGCAGTCCCTGCAAGCTACCTTTAGTTCACAGTACAAGAGAGCATGAGGCAACCTGCTTCACTTTGAGAATAAATAAATTAGGCAGTGCATAACTAAATTAATCAAAGCTTCATCCAAGTAAAAAACACACCTGTCCATCTGTCCCTAAGAGAATTTGCAGGTGAAGAAAATATATTTATCCTGTTGAGCATAAAACCTCACACACAGGTGAGCTTGAAGCCCCTATGTATGACTCTGAGTCTTCCTGCTAATGTGTTTCCTTGAAGTAAAAAACACCAGTAAGCCTCATAGAGACCAATTCATCAGGCTCATCTTAGAGACCTGGAGCAAATTCTTAGGGTTGTGAGTTGCAACGGGAATGGGAGAGCATGGCAAAAGTCTGCAGTGCTGTGTTAAAAGAAAACTAAACATGGTAATGGTTTTCTCTCCAAAGGCTTTTATGCACTAAGTGTGGAATAGAAAAGCAAGAAGTGCTTTCTAACCTGCCCTCTGGAGTGGAGCAAAGTCCTCTCAGGGATCCAGGGTCTCTGCTGCATAGGTGTTAATTTGCAGTGAATGGATAGAGGCCAACAGAATTGTTCCAGATTTTGGAGTGTAACAGAGGAGACTGTTACCCAGAAGCTCAGTGCAAACTCTGAGCTGCAGAGCTGCCTAGATCATGCTTGGAGGCACTCTGTTTACATTCTCACTGACTACAACAGTAGTGACTGCATTAAATGTGGTCCTGATTGATTAAACTCAATGGATTTATATGACTTGGAGCTGGAAGAGGGAATATTCCTGATGTGAGGGCAACAAGATTTAATGGCAATGGCATTAGCAGTGTCCTTTCGCCCGATGCACGTATCACGTGTGTAATCACATCAAGAGGAATAGACTCAATCAAAGGAAATGCTGTCAAAGATGACCAGTATTAGGCAAAATCATCTACATCACAGGCCTTCAAGTCTGATCCATGTTTCTGTGTGGTTGACATAAATAAAGGCTTTGAATCTTGTTAGCATTAAGCTGAGTTTCATTCAAAGCATAATGGATGGCTCTTCCAGAGACATGTATCACTAGCAGATGTTCCCATCTCCCCCCTTTTCAAGGAAAACCTATACCAATGAGATGGAAAATCAAATCAATTGTGCTAAAACTGTTTGGCTGGTTTTATCTTCATTTTATTCATTCTTAACTCTATTCTTCTTTCTCATCTCAGCATTTTAATTCTTCATGGAGGAGTCCAAGGTCATACCACTTGCCAGACAGCAATATATCCTTCCTGGAGAAGTCAACCTTCCTTAGCCAGATGCCAAGCAAAGGTGTTAAGAAATGTCACTCTGTGGCTGCAATTTATTCCAGCATAAGATTTCCTCCTAAGTCTGATCATTGCAAACACTTGTAAACTCTAAAGCAGGAGACTTCTGTTATTAGTGTCATTTTTCTCTCATTCTTGACACTATATAACTGTTCAATATTTTCAGAAAACTTATTAAACACTTAAAACTCCCTGACACCAAAACCAACATTTATATAAGGATGTTGAATATCACAGAATCACAAAATGGTTTGGATTGTAAGGGATCTTTAAAGCTCATCTGGTCCAACCCCCTTGCAGGGAGCAGGGACATCTGCAACTAGAGCAGGTTGCTCACAGCCCTGCTCAACCTGACCTTGAATGTTCCTAAGGATGGGGCATCTACCACCTCTCTGGACAACCTGTGTCAGTGTCATACCACCCTCATTGTATGCTCAAGAACATTCCAAGGTTCTGAGTCCAACTGCTGCAGAATCACCCACTAAAATAATGTGATCAGTTCTGAAATGCCCGTTCAAATAGTCCCTGACCTGCACTAGGTCCTCATCTATGCTAGAGGGGGTTAGCTGAACCAGAATTTAACAGTGCAGAAGATTATATTCCAGTGCCACCAACTGAATGTGTCAGGTTCTACCAGTAAGATCTAGTAACTTGTGGTCTAGGTGCCCATATATGGATCTAGATGCCCAGTGACAAGTCTAAGCACTGTGGCAGAGTGATGTTTCAGAGACCAGCTGGGAAGAAAGCTACAGAGGTGGGAACAGGCATTCAAATCATTCAACTCCAAATCTATGAACTCTTTCTTGTATTTCTGCAAACTGGAGTTAAGTATTTCATCTTTGATATCACCTGAAGGAGTGCTATGAATATAGGTGCAAATGTGACCTCAGATTTGATTTGATGCCAAGATTAATTTTCCCTATTCATTTTTTCCTGGCATCCTGACCAAAATTGCCAGGGAAATAAAAGTCAATGGCAAATCTCATCTATGCTAAATAGCTTCAGCTCTGTGAGCTGAAGCCTCACGTATAAATGAGGAAGCAAACTCCTCACAAATCCTTAGGGAAGACTCCAGCCAGCTTTTTATAACTTCATTTTGTATTCACTGGATTTTATTCAGAGAAAAGGAAGTCCTGAAAAGGCAGCACTGTCCCCAGCACTTAGAAAGTGGAAAAAAAAAAAAAAAAAAAAAAAGATGAAAATGTGATATACTGAGGGCAACTGGAAATACCATGTAAATCCATATATATTCAACTGGAAAATCAGGCCACTTTCAGACGGAGCCCTGCGAACACTGCATTCCTCCAAATTACAAGAGGGAAACTGTTGGGATTTTTTATCACCCGGAAAGCAGGCTATGGCTTAAGGGACACATTCTGCAGGGTGTTGATTACTGGCTCTCAGGATGCCAGGATGCTTAGTGCTGCCTTTGGGTCAGTGGGACTAGATCCAGTCTTGCTGCTTGACCTTGCAATTAGACACAAACAGGCACAGTGATACTGGTCCTGTGTCTCCTCTTTGCAGGCTGTGTACTTTGTGATGCCAGGATGCCTTCACAGATTAGGAAGAGATGCCTGAAAGCCTCCTTTCCTTTGCTTTAGAGATAATACTTCCATAAAGATTAAGCTATCAAACTTAGTTCCTTTACTCTTAAGTTTTAGCTGGATGGTTTTATACTGAAAATGGGTGAAGGTTGTTCCATTCCTTTTTCTGTTCATTGTCAGACTTGTATTATACTTAGAGCTGGACAAAGATAACTTTAGCCTTCAGTTTTAATATGCCACAGGCACTACAGTATGAAAGGCATGAACATGATTTATGGTGTACTCGCAATGTTCATATTGCAATACAAATGCTGAGGTGCTATTTTGAAACATTTCATTTTAAAAGTTCACAGTCCTAAGAAGCAAAATGAAGCACGGTGACCTGTAGGATATGTCAGCAAGTTAAAGTGAGGAAGTGCTGTAGTTTGAATAGGGTTTTGCATTACAGCACACGAATTCATGTACTCCACATGGAAAAGTCTAATCTAAAATAGGCAGTCTGATCCATCATTTCCCTCTCCATTAGAAAAATGATCTCAACAGAAGGAGAAAGCTGTGACATATAAGCAGTACTTTATTACAAAAGGAGAGAAATGACTCCCACACATTTAAATCCTGAGGATATAAAGTGGATCTCGATGCACCACTCTTAATCTCTTGAAGCAAAGGACAGCCACTACTCCAAACTGTGAGTAACCACTACAATGTGCACTTAGGTTGCTGCTTCAGATCCTCTATTCTTCCAACAAAAATGAACTTTACTGCTTTATCTACTTTTTGTCATTTAGTCAAGATCAAACTGATCTTAAGCATCTGGAGGTGATGAAGTCCAGGGACAGCACATTGATAAAAATAGTAAAGTTTCAGGGGAAAGTGCAAACTCCTTTCAGGATGGATCTTGATCACCTTATGAAAGGGCTGTGGTTCTGTGTGAAACGGGAGACTGGAATCATTACCTGAATAGTTCTCCACCATTTACTTCTCTCTAATCTTACTCTGACAGAAACATGTTTATTCATAGAATCAATGTTTTGGGTTGAAAGGGACCTTTAAAGGTCATCTAGTTCCAAACTTACTCTTCCTGCAGAATGGCTAGTGAGTGTACAGGGGGTTGGGTGGCCCCCAGTGGCACCCAATCAAGGCTAGACCACCACTAGCCTTGTTCCCATCAACTTTATCTGTTCCTTTCACATTTCCACTTCCCTTCTGTAACGCATCTAGGGACATTGCACATTTTCTGGGGTATTTCATTCTCTGAATTCTTGAACTTCCCTGTATATCAGGATGTATAGAAGTCTCAGTCCTTTACTCATCCATGGAAAGGCTCATTTCATCGTCTTTGGAAAGGCATTACCCATGTGTAGACAGATGCCATATTTCTCTTTTGTTCTCCACTCTGGGGAATTCCCATGAGAGTTTTGTCTCATAATTCCACAGCTAGTACTGACATGGGAGAGGAGAGGAGAGGAGAGGAGAGGAGAGGAGAGGAGAGGAGAGGAGAGGAGAGGAAGAGGAGGAGGAAAATTTTTCTGAATCTGACCCAAGGCTGAGTTTGAAGATAGATGAGTTCAAACATAGACATAGCCAGAGTTAATCACAACATATACTTCAAGCTTCTGCATCCCTGTGTTGCTTTAAAAGGCAACTTTGCAATGCTTTCAATAAGTAATGAGATTAATAGAAACAGGCATCTACATGATATTTGGAGATGGTTTCAGAATGCATACTATGCCTGAATACAGCTTCTCCCACCCCGTACTAATTACCCTTCAACCCATCAAATACAGAATAGAATTTTAACTAGCTGGGAAGCCATCTTTCCATGGGAATAAGAGGGTTTGTGTTGAATGTTAGAGAGATGGATCTTATGTTTGCAAGACTTTCGTTTGAAGATAAGTTATTGTAATTCATTGAATCTCAACCATATATTGAAAAGACTTTGCAGATAACATTTTCTAAAGCATTTAGCAAACCTAATGGTGAAAAGAATACATTTTCTGCAGAAATTAATGAGCTTCTCCTTATGCCCTGTTTGAATGGTTGTCATTGATGTAGCCAGTCACATATATTCAGTAGAGTTTCAGAAAAAAAAAAAAAAAAAAAAAGAAAAAAAAAAAAAAAGAAAAAAGAAAAAAAAAGAAAAAAAAGGAAAGGAAAAAAAGAAAAATTCAGATTCCTACAA
>JANHGN010008998.1:0-10032 GCA_024605025.1 Megaceryle maxima
CAACAACAAAAAAAACCAAACAAAAACAAACCCACCACCACCCAAAACAACAACAAAAAAACCACAACCAAAAATTGGCCTTTATGGACATTTAACTATGTGTGCCATTTTGAGAGGTAAAACTTTGGGGTACTTCTGTGTGACAAAGCTGTATTGTGATGTAAGAGAAATCTCCAGAGCAGGAGAGTCCCTGGCACTTTCTTGACCTAATTTTGTCATTTATTCTTACAAAGCAATTTCTTGATACAATAAATCTTTCTTCAAACAAAACAATTATTAGAGTTATATAAAAGTTTTTGTGTTGGAAAATCCTGTCAATCAAAGAATTTTATATTTTAGATAATATGCTAATATTAATGATATATGAATTAATATTCTTATGGTGACTTCCATGGTGTTTTGTGTTGTTCGAACTTTTGCTTCAGTTATTTTACATGCTTTTATGGAACTTTGATGGGTGAATCAATTATACACTTGAACACCTGAATGTCTGGAAAATACTGAGATTATACTTACTTTTTTTTTTTTTTATCATTGAACTTTATGCTGTATTAAATTGTAAGGGCTAATTAGGTTCCTGTCTTTAAAAAACTTAACCCAACCAATTTCTCTTTTGTAATTATCAATTCCATGAAATAAACCAGTGAGACATAAGACATTTAAAGCATTTTTGAGAGTCTATTGAGAAGAAAGTTATCATTTTAATAACTCACTATACTGAAAAAAAGTATGATTGCTGTTGGTGGATAGTCTTTCAAACTGTTGCAGTTAGACTATAGAGTATTGGTTAGTGACTGTACATCACCTTCTCGTCACCAGACTATACATGCTATTTTCTACATCTGAAATGAACTAGGATTACACAGTTTTGCTCTGTTTTCAGTAATGGCTGAGAATAATTTTACAGACTTGATCATTTCCATCTGTGCCTGTAGATTTCAGTGGGTGAGCTGGTGGTGCAGTTGAAAGGGATAAATGTTCTAGATAAAACAGAGGAAAAAAAAAAAAAGAGGAAAAAAAAAAAAAGTAGAAAAAGTGGTGTGTTCTGGTTTTTTGGGTTTGTTGTTTTTTGTGGGGGGGATTTTTTTTTTTTTTTTCTGAAATACATGTCTTTCACTTTAAGCTTGAAAACTACCTCAAAACCTCCACAAATCAATATGCTGTAGACTATGCTACAGTACATTGGGCTTGTCTAGATATATGTGGGTAATGTGCTGATAAAAGAAGGTTCTACATCTCAGTGAGTATACAAGAAATCCCTCAGCCTCTGCTTAGTAATTGGTAAGAAGAAACTGGGGTGGGAAGAGGTGGATGGATCTTGACAGGACATTATCTGCTTCAGGGCAGAAGCAGCCTGTGTTCAACCTTTCATTCCCTTTAATTCCTTTTGTAGTTTATTCTTTAAACCATCAGTGGTGAAGAATCCAAAATGTCTTTAGGCAACCTGCTCCCTTTAGAAAGGAGAGGTTTTTACTGCCTAACTTTGGTAGCCTTTGCTTCAGTGTAAGCCCATTTTGCTTTTTCTGTTACTATTGGACAAAGAAAAACATTTATTTCTTTTCTTTTTATAGCTTTATTTTGTACATTGTAAGACTGGTATCTCTTAGGTAGCTCTAGACTAGATAATGTCTTTTGGTATTTTTTTAACAGGTGTTTATCCCTTGAATAATTGAAAGACTGCATCAGTTAATCATCTTCAACTGTGATGCTTCAACTGGATACAGTACTTCATCTAAGAGCATATTAGTGTAAATTAGGTGGCAGGAATTTCTTTATAGGTGTCACAAGTAATACAGATGTATCAAAATATATTGTTTTCTTTATCATGCAACTTTGTTGACTATGCAGTTTATTATTACCCTGACTTTCTTTTCAGCATTCAGCTGTGTCTGGCTTTTATTTGTACAGCTGTCTTAAAATGGTGTTTTGCATTTGTCATTCCTAAATTGCTTCCATGATATTGTGGGTCCTGTTTCCAGTTTGTCAAGAACCAGGCATGAAGTGTGCCTACAGCTTTGGCCAGCATAGTGGTATTTGCAAATTTGATGAGCTCCCTCTGTCATCTAAGTCTCAGGTGAAACTCAAATACCACTGTATTTCAGACAGGCCCCTTCAGAAGTTCACTCAGTACATTATTGTAGTTTGATTATTTACAAGTGTTTCTGTATTTTTTCCAAACCCTTTTTCATCTCTCTTATGAGGATTATTCTTTTGACAGTGTTTTTCTAGCTTCCCTCTGAGGATTTTGTGCATTTTTTTTTTTTTTGTCAACAGCACCACTGAAGTTAAGATATGACAGATGCTGCTTCATCTGAATTCACAAAATCTATTTCATTGTCATAGGAATGATTTAGGCTGGATTGATGTGATTTGTTCTTGGCAAATCCATGTTGACTGTTACTTACCCCTTTGTTACTTTGTAGATGTTTGCAGATTGGATTTTTTTTTTTTTTTTCCCGGGTTATCTTTCTATGAATGGAATTCAAGCTGACTTGGTTCTAATTCCCTGACTCCTCCTTTTTCCCTTTTGTAAAGATAGAACTGACAAGATGCCTCCAAATTTATTTCCCCTGAATTTTGATAGGTCAGAATGTTGCTAGTTAACATGCCAGTGCCAGTATACCATTTGATTGCTTGGACAACTACCTAAAAGAAGGCTGTAGCGAGTTGGGTGCTGGTCTCTTTTTTCGAAGTAACAAGTGATAGGATGAGAGGAAATGGCCACAAGATGCACCAGGAGAGGTTTAGCTTGGTTATTAGGAAAAAATATTCACTGAAGTTTATCAAGCTTTGGAACAGGCTTCCCTGGGAAGTGGTTAAGTCATCATCCTTGGAGGTATCTAAAAGACATCTAGATGTGGCACTTCAGGATGTAGTTTAGTGGTGGATTTGGCAGTGTTATGTTAATTGTTGAACTCAAAGATATTAAGAAACTTTTCCAATGTAAATGATTTTACAGTTCTGTGAATTGATGACACTCACTGGTCATGTGTGAGATATTTCTATATTGCATAGCATGTTGTATTTCATGCATCTCTTAATGATCTAAATGAAGTTGTAGTGGAAAGGCTAAAAGGAAAACTCAAATTTAACCTTTTCTTCTTAAATATTGAAGTATTGTCAAATCTGGATTCCTTCCTAATGCAACATTTTATGTTACTACTTAAATTAAGCTTAGCATTCATTACTCTGTTTGGGGAAACTGGTATCAAAAGCTTTTGTAACTTATTTCAATTTCCAGTTTGTCAAATTTGCCAACATTGAGGAAGACACACCTTCATATCACAGACGCTATGACTTCTTTGTGTCTCGATTCAGTGCCATGTGTCATTCATGTGACCACAATCCAGAAATACAGAACAAGTAAGTGTCATTCTCTATGTGTTAGAGAAAAGTGCCTTAAAACATGAATATATTCTCTAATACAGCTTTTATTATGCTATTTAGTGGAACAGTTCATTCTATAGGAAGAAAATGAAAGTCTGACTTTTTAAATAGCACTGAATATTGCAAGGCTTAGGTAGCTAGACCTCCTAGAATATTTAAGTGGAATTTTACCTGAGTAATGCCTGCCAGATTGCAGGGATTCTCTCCATAAAGTCACTACTTCTTACTGTAAATGTGTGCAAGTTGCATTAACTCATTAGCGAAATTAATGGGGCTACTTATATGAATAGCAAAACCATATTTTGAGTTTGCTATTTGAGATTTACTCATTAAAATTGATTTTTCTTAGATGTCTGCAGTATGATGCTGTGCAAAACTGAAACGCCTTCATGAATTAGTATTCCAAATTTTTACATTATTATGTAAGCACCACAATTTTTTAACTTCAGCTCCCCCTAGCGATGTGTTCTTTGTATGAATTGTTAGTCAGTAGTTCGGAGCATTTTAGAAAACTTCTGGGTTTTCAGGTTATATTACTTGCATCTCTGTTGTACTCTTCTTTTGTATTTCCATGCGTTAAAATATTTAACCAGCTTGGAAGAATCCATGAGCTGAACACCCTTTGGGTGTACTGTTGTTGTGTTAGCTGCAATGCATAAGTATTTTTCTTAAAAGTTTGCAGTTTCAAAAATCTGTGAACTGTATTTTCAAAATGAATGAATACTCTGTACATGGCAATATGGGCAAACTTAATGAGTTTGCCCAAATCCCAAATTACTGCTTTTGAGAACCTAGTGGAATTCCATGCTGCATAATTTTACTGCTTAATATTTACTGCTTAATAGATAAACAGCTGTACTGCGGGGTGCTGTGTTTCTCAGGAATTTTTTTTTTTTTCTTTTTCCTTCCTTAGTATCCGAATTGCTGGAATCAGGGGCATTCAGGGAGTGGTCCGAAAAACAGTTAATGATGAACTTCGAGCAACTATATGGGAGCCTCAGCACATGGACAAGATAGTACCATCACTGCTGTTCAATATGCAGAAAATTGAAGATATTGACAGGTATTTTTATTTCTTGTCACTGCATGTTTTTTAAAGCAATCTTTAGGCATAGTTTTTATGGTAGACTTTATGGTATCTTCTAGATTCTAAGCCTACAAATTGCTCCAGAAGTTGTATAATCATGTTTAGACTTACTAAAAATTGTAAACTATGTTTTGTAATGTCAGATACAGAGATTAGTAAGCGCAGGCTTTTAGGTGACCCAAATGATTCTGCTAGTTACATTGGTTAAAAATGGAGGGTTTAATTCCCATTTAACCATTAGTAATAAGTACTGTCTAGAACAGTACTTAAAGTGAGGATTTATAAATGTATTATATGTAAACATCCTTCTCTTTTTGTGCCTTCAGTGGCATATTAGCTGCCAGATATACCTTGAAAAAAGATCTTTGTGACAACTGATGTTGAGGATATGCCAGTCACCTTACAGGTTTTTTTTTCGGTCCATATCTGTATTTGTGGCTAAACATTATGGAGGTGTAAAAAGTGTTTGTTTAGCACTGGGAAGTTTGTGTAAAACTAACTTCAGCTGTACAAACAAGCTTAGATGTTTGTTTCATGACCAACCCTAGTTGCTTCAAAACTTGCTTGTTAAGTAGGCTCAGCAGCCTTTCTATAACAGCACGCTTTTCATTCTTTCACATGACGCTCAGCTTGCTAAATCTGTCACATTTCTCCTTTTTGGTTTGTTGGAGTTTGGTGGTGAGTTTTTTCCATTCCTCAGCCTTATTTTTTTTCTCTTATTTCTAACTGCCAGTACCTGTGTCTTCTCTAAAGCAGATTTTCACATAAAAAAAAAAAAAAAATCGGTAGTTGTCTGTCCATGCTTTATCTGCTGCATATAACTGAGGGCCCACACAGCATGTACTGAAATAGCTGCTTGGATTTTACATCTGAAGAGTGGTCTGAATAATAGGCAAATGTTTCTGAAACTGCAGTTTGAACAAGGAGAGCCTGCTTGACCCTTGCTTGTTCTTACAGGGCTTCAATATGCAGATGGGCCCTTTCCTTTGTTACTCTTTACAGCATCCTCAAATGTACACTTACCTTTCTGTAGCAAAATTAAACTACTGATGGAAAAACTGAGTGAAATAGGATCTGGGTAAACCACTTAAAGCAGATCAGTTTATATGTACTGCAGGACTAATTTTTGTCATTTGTTGAGCAATGCAGTAGTGGTGGTAGAAAAACAAATCTGTCAAAAAGCAACTGTTAATTAAATATCTGAACTGGCTGCTTGAAACTTTTCTATAATGCATGTTCAATGGAAAAAAGACTAATGTTTTTCCAAGTGGCAAGTAGGGGCCTGCTATGATGCATATATGACAGAAAATCCCCAAACAATATATACTGTTGATCTGCTGGCCTTAAATGACATTATACAGAACTCCTCATCTTGTTTTATATGTGACTTCATATTTGTGGAGCACAGAGGCATCTTGAAGGGTAGGCATAAGAAACATATTGTTCTGACAGATGGAATCAAAGCATTGAGGGAGAGGGAGAGGGAGTAGAAATTCCAGAAAATACCACAACTTAAGCCCATAGAAAATAACCAGTTTTGATTAGTACCTATAGGTAAAGCTTACCTTAATGATCTGTGTAATGTTTATTTGTGGAACCATAATAGCTTAATTCAGGATTCTTCTTAGTGCATGAGACATTTTTTTGAGTTAAGAATATAATATTTGAAGGAAAAATTTAAAAAGATAATTGTATTTGTGGCTGTTGTTATTTGTCTGTGTATCTGAATGCACATTCTAGTTACATGACTATCAGAAAAATATGAAAGTGTAACATATTGTAAAAATCAGATTATTTTTTCTTAGTTGTACTTCACTATGATTCTTTATTACAAAATAATTGCTGTGCATACTTCCATATAGTATAAGGCACCGCCTGAAAGACTCTGCCTCCCTTTTTCAAGTTTTCCAGAAGAAAATTCAGCAGAGTCAATCATGTATGTCAATTTATGTGCATCTCTAAAATGAGCAAGGGATGTAGGAAATTGGAAATTCACTTGGTAATGTATTCTTCATGGTAACTGCAAAGCTAAATGTGCCAGCTTCATTTAAGGCAGAAGGGCGCACTAGCACTTCTAGGCTTGACATCAAATCCTTCTAATATATCTGTAATGTTCATACACCTTCTGGTTTAGAGGTGGATTAGAATGTATTTCTTAGGGTGAGTGAATCATAGTCAAACATTTCTGTAGCTACTCTGACTGATCAAAAGTAGTGCTGAAGTCTTACTTCATATGTCCCATTATATTTTTTTGGCCAGTCCTCGTTTTGTGGTACTAAAAGAGTCTTGTGCATGAGATACTGAGTTGCTCTGAGCTAGTTTAAGCCTGTGATTAGGTGTTTGCTATAGAAACTGTTGTACTTCAAAACATCCCTCCTTCCAGTTCCTTGTTGCCACCTTTTTTGATAGACTGCCCCCTAGAAAGCTGGTAGAACAGTTAAAGGACATAGTTCTTGCCCATTTCATTGAAAAATGTGTTTCACATTTCACTTCTCTGGACCTGTGGTAGTGCACCAAGTCTGGACACAGAGGAATAGTAGTAATTCATCTTTTTTTTAAGTGTTGCAGTTGGATTTGTCAGAGGTTTTATGACCTTTGTTTAAAAAAAAAACAAATCAGTGGAATAAAATGAGTTGCTTATTTGAAATTAGAAACTTGAGAGGCTGTACAAAAATTTTATTTTAACTTTCTAGTTTTAGT
Source organism: Megaceryle maxima (assembly GCA_024605025.1). Taxonomy (NCBI): domain Eukaryota; kingdom Metazoa; phylum Chordata; class Aves; order Coraciiformes; family Cerylidae; genus Megaceryle; species Megaceryle maxima. The sequence continues at coordinate 7,175 of JANHGN010008998.1, forward strand.
TTTAAATTAATTGTCTTTCAGCTGATAATACTGAGGAACACTGTAATGGTTTAAGACAAACACAATGAAAAGTGCTTAGAGGTAGGTGCTATTAAAATTCAAAATAAAAATGTGATTTCTACAGGCAACAGAAGACAATTTTGAACATTCTGACGCAGTCTAATACTAACATTTTAGACTAGGGAAACTGGACTGCAATTTCTTCCTTGAGCCTATTCTAGTAAGACTCGAAGCAGTGCTGAGAAATCACCTTCCATAGGTTTGCATATACACACACTTAAATACAACTTAAAATACAACCTATTTTTACTGCGTTTTAAAGAGCTAGTCTATCTGGAAGAATTCTAGTTGTGTTCTGCAGCCTGATTTCTCCCCCCTCTCACCCCCTGCCTTTGTAATGCTGCTGCATTCTAAGGATGCTGTGGCAAAACAGCAATGGGAGTGACAGTCCGTAACTGTTGTTTGTACCTTCTCTGCGCTCAGGTGGATGCTCAGCTATCTAGATCAGAGTCTAGGAGGAAGAAAAATAGAGATTGAGGGGCACAACAGTTGATAAAGCTGCTGTTTAGTGGTACTCTTGGTGGATTATATGCACATTGTCATGTCTTTTAAAGTTCTAATTATTGTGCATTTGTAAAACAATTTCTTCTTACCTAAAAGAGTGCCCAGGGCTGCTTTATTATTAAAATGTGACTAGCTAGCAGTATTATGGTAACTTCTGGAATACTGATGTTACCAGAGGCAATGGGATTTTTATATTGCAACTTGTAAATTAACTCCAGGTTGGATGGATCTTTGAGCAGCCTGGTCTAGTGGGAGGTGTCCCTGCCCGTGGCAGGGGGGTGAAGCTAAATGATCTTTAAGTTCCCTTCCAACCTAAACCATTCTGATTGCAGTAGTCTTGAAACAATAGAAGATCTCTTGCTGTCAGGAGATACTACAGCATTAAAATGTTCATTTGACTTGTGTCATTTCAGTATTTGACTTTTTATAATGCTCTTATACTATGGTTTTATGATGCTGAAGACTAAACATTAATGAAATCTGATGCTGTTCATGAACACTTTAAAACATGTTTAATGCACAAGATTGCACTGCAGAACAGAAAGTATGATTACGGTTTTGATGTACTGATTTCTGCAATCAAAAATAAATCTCCTTATGCATAGTTGCATAAATGTTGATGTAGGTGAATGAATCCTCACTTAAGTTTCTATAATGTGTTTGTGCAAAAAAATACTTGCCATCCATAGATACAGTACTTCTCAATAAGTAAAATTACACCTTGGATGGAATGGTTTTGTTTTCTTTCTTCCTCAACCTCCCACCACTCAGCTGTTCAATTTAAATACACTATTAGTAACACCTTAATGATATGATGTGTGAAGGACTTAAATTCAGAAATACATTTCAAATGCCTTTAATTTGTTTTTGTAATTTAGATCTCTGTGTGCTGAAAAGGAGGTGACTTTGGGCAAAGAAAAATAAAGCAAAACAAAAGACACAATTCCAAAAATGAACAAAAAAAAACATTACCAAGGGTTGCATCAAAAGTGAGAACTGTGAAACTGGAAACTTTTCTAGAAAGGACCTACCTTTCACTATTTGCAGTGCAGATAGTGCTGATTTTAGTTATTCTGAGGTGAGGACAGGCTATTCCTTTCAAAGATTAGTGGTAGAATTCACACCTCAGTAGGTTTTAGTTTGTCTAAAACAGTCTGTGGTTTCTGTAGTTTTGCTTCTGTTGTGTCTGGATTCTGTCCTTAATTCACTACTCTTACTCTCTTTTTGTACCATGTTCATTTTAAATAGCCTAATTCTCAGTCATCGGGAGAAAAAAATGACAGAATTTGAACTTTACAAGTGTTTGGTCATTAGTATAAAGCATTAAAGCCTTGCTTTGCACTGCAACATTTATTAAGTCATAAGTTGAAATTTCTATATGAAATTTAAGTTGATATATAAATGCTAATTTTAATTCCTCCTTAATTTAAAATAATGTTTTATTTTCAATTAAGTAATTCATGGGCATCTACTAGTATCTGAGGAAACAGTAGCTGTGGCAGTAATAAATTTGTGTAATCTTTTTCTCTTTACTATCAGCAGTACATTTCTGATTGAAGTAACTACAGCCTTGCTAAAGGACAAAATTCTCAGCAAAACTTACAGTTTAGCACTCTAAATATGGTTTATTTATCTGATGCAAAGTTTGACAGTCTGTATTTTTGTTGCTATTTTCTTACTGAAGAACTTCCTATGTTCAATTTTCAGAGTAATGCTTTTAGAGAAAGAATCCTCCTTCAGGAGGGGCCACCTTTATAAACATAGTATGGGGAAATTAACATCAGTTTTTACATATATTTCCAAATGTGAAAAGTGTTTGGGTTTGTTATGTTGTTTTTGGGGTTTTTTCCCCCTCCAAGTTAAAAGTAACACACGATGTGATAAATATGGGAGTCCAGGTGCCCAGTGGTATCAGAGGTGGATACTACATGACAAAAATAGGATGAAAAAGCTCATGGGTTGAGCTAAAACCGGAGATTACTCACGGTACTGTCTCAGGCAAAACAGGCTTGACTTGGGGAAAATTAACTTATTGGCAGTCAGATAATTTGGGTAGTGAGAAATACAGACAAAAAGTAAACCACGTTCCCCACACCCAGCATTTTCCCCATTCCCGGCTTCATCTCTCCACTCCCGACTCCGCTCGGTCCCTGCCAGCCCCTCTCGGCCGCTCCTCCCTCGTTGTCTCCCTTCCCCGGCTCCGGCCCTTCCCCGGCTCCGGCCCTTCCCCGGCTCCGGCCCTTCCCCGGCTCCGGCCCTTCCCCGGCTCCGGCCCTTCAGGCACAACCTGCTCC
>JANHGN010009000.1:0-12878 GCA_024605025.1 Megaceryle maxima
ATGTCATTTATTTTCCTTTTAAATATAGAAAATAAATAATAAATATAACTCAGAATTATCCCTGTTCTAGTTTATTACCTATTTTTATGTTTCTATAAAGAAGTCTTTTTTAATACGTTCATTAATTTTGTCATTGTGGAACAAGGTACATATAAATCCCATGCACTGGGTGGGGGGAACCAATGAATAAATAAATGAACAAAACCTACGTGCAGAAAGCTGTAAAGTCTCCTGAATTTTGTGTGGAAGTAATTTTTTCTTCTTCTTTCTATTATTTGTGATTTGATATTTTATTAGCTACAAAAGAATTTCAACCATGATTATACCAATTTGCTTGCCTCTTTTCACTTAATTACTTTTTTGTAATGTTTAAAGGATTACTATTAAATATTTTAAGCTCAATACAGTTAATTAGCACCGAGCATTTTGAGTGCTCTCTGGGAGGAGAGTACTGTCTGCCCAGAAGGGGGAAAGGGACAGTTTATGAGCCCCAGGGCTACTGTACTGCTGAAGCTGGGAAGGTGGGTGATGGGGTACATGGTTGTATGCTATTTTGTTGCTTTAAAGTTGAGGTTGGTTGGTTGGTTGTTTTCCTCTGGAGAGCTGTTGCTCTTTTTATCATTCTTCATAGCTGTGCAGATCTAGTCTGCCTTAGGGCAGCAATTTTCTGTGCTTCAGAGAAATCTTGGATAACTTAAATGAGATGATAAATAAATACATCGGTTAGCCAGCCAAGATGAAGTGTAGGTCTGCACAATGGTTAGCTTCCCATATTTATAAAAAGAAAGCAGAATCATCTCAAAACACTTTAGGTTCCCTTAGGGAAAAAGAGGAATATTTTTTTTGGCAAAAGGCAAATGCTTCTAGAGAAAATGTCCATTTCTTGCAGTTACCTAGGTCATAATTTACAGTGCTGACAATAAGTAATAATCCCCAGTGTTTACTTTTAAGAAGTCTGTATGTGAAGTACTCTGATAAAAACATGATAACAATCATTAAGATTGTGTTTCTTGTCAGAATTTGTGGAATTCAGGATGCAGTTTTCAAAAGTAGTTGAACCCCTAGTCCTGCTGTATTTCAGTGCAAATGTATTAATATAAAAGCTGGATATCCAGCAAAAGACCAGGCAGGTGTCTATAAGGCCTTAAAAAGCCCAAATGCCAAACAGCAGGAAAATAGGTTGGCCATGCAGTGGTATTAATCATCTCTACAGGTATCCAGGAGAGAAAATAGAAGTATTCAAGTGGGCTATTAGGTATGATGGCTGTGTATCTGCAAGGTAAGTGTGTCCCTTGGAGAACAGAGTAGACACACAGAACTCCGTCTTCAAGCTCTGAAGATTTGGCAGCTTGCCCCCATGCTGTCCCCACCCAGCACGTACTTGTCTGTGTGTTTAGCAATCTTCATCTGTTTCTCCTCCATGAACATGTCCATCATTTTCTTGAGCCTATGTGCAATTTTTAAGGTGGACACAATCACGTGGCATGAAGGTTGCTAGACTGGCTATGGGTTTTACAAAGAACCACCTCTCTTTACTTGTTCTGAACCTACCAACTACCAGCTTAATTTGATGTCCCCAATTCTTATACTGAAGAGGTTGTTCACCTCTTCTACAACTCAGTGGAACTCCAGGTTTTGCATCCTTTCACACTATATCACCCCTGAGCACCTGTACTCCAGGCTGAGAAGTCCTAGCCTGCTTAGCTGTTTCTTGTAAAGAAGCCTTTCCATGCCTTGACTGGTTCCTTTTTTTCCCCTTCTTTTCCACCCCTACTATTAATAGGGAAGTCGAGAAAGATGCAGATATTTATCTGAGATAAACATCTTTAAATAATGTGAATTTTTTCTGGAAAAATCTTTCTCTTTTTGCTCACACTTGGAGGTCCCTTTCTACATTTAACACTGGCAGGTACTTGTCAGCCTTATGTATGCAACTCCCTGCAATACTCTTGTAGGCTGGTAACTGCCTCCAAGGCAGAGTATTAATTTATCTTTATATTAGCTATCATGGTCATGTTGTCTGATTTTAGGGGCTTTATAACCACTTGTCAGCAAGCTTTTTTTTATGGATGACTGTTTATTAGGATCTGGATAGAGATATCACTGTAGGACACCTTGTAATCCTGTATATCCAAAAATAGAGCTGAACCATTTCAAACTGCGTTGGGACTTGGGGGGGTGTGTGTGAAATTCTTTGAAAAAGCAGAAGGCCTTTTTAAAAATGCAAAGTATTTTTAACACTATTCTGTTAAGGTGTGGGTAGGAGGTACATGTATAGTGTGTAGTCTTCCCAGCTTCTAAAAACTACAGGTTTCAGGTTAATGTAAAACTTATTTTAACCTTTTAAATTGCATCTTCATTAAAGAAAGTGGAAAAATTGGAAGAATTTTTCATGAAATTTGTGTAGGACCTGTTTATTTGTATAGTTTTGGAAAAGGTGTGTTGATTTTGCCTTTATCTTTTTTCACCATGCCTTTTCAGTTTTGCTACTGGATAAAGCCCCAAGATGAAAAGGGAGCAGGGAAAATCTGACATTACAACCTCTTTTTTTATTCCTTTTTTTCTTTTGGGGCGGGGGGGGGGGGGGATGAAGAGGTGAATGTTAATTTTTAAAAGCAGCCTGCTTTTCAATGAGGCATTCTGATGACCTCTTTCTCTTTAGTACAGAGCTTGAAATAATTGCAATCAGCCTTTGAATGTCCAGGCTGACCAGGCACTGTGATCTTGGGAAGCAGGGAGGGGTGAAGGCTGTGCTTTAGGGGGACACTTGAGCTCTGGCGAGTTCCTCGCCATACTGGATGGCTGTCTAATGTAAGAAGGAGCAGCAGTATATTTTCCAGCACTCTCTTCATGCAGTTCTTAGCAATTGTTCCTGTTATTCTACTTGATAGTGCTTACAGGGAGCCTAAGAAATGATTGAGCAGTGAGTTGCCCTAGGGCAGCACTGAGGAGCTCTCATGGGGGAAACAGTAACTTTTAGTCAGTCCATGTTTCCTCTGCTGATAATCAGTCCCTTTCACAGCCCCTCCATTGCCTCCATCAAGCAGGGCACTCAGTTAAATTGTACAACCTGTGCTTCTAAAATGAGATTATATTTTCCTCTTCTGCATCTTCATGGCCTTTATGATTTGCTTTTAAACCAAAAGCCATGTTAATGCAAGGTTCTGGCTCTGAAACCACTTCTTTTGGGGGAGTTTTGTTCAAAAAAATATTTTATCAGGACTACTGATACTTCACAGTGGAAATTTTGAGCAACAGGGGAAGGTGTCCCTGTCCATATCAGGAATTAGATGATTATTAAGGTCCCTTCCACCACAAGCTATTCCATGATTCTCTCATTCCATGATTTCACAGAAATGTGTTACTTTTGGCTGAACTGTCATTGAAAAGGCATCTGGCTTTAGAATAATCAGATTTTTAAGTATATCTACACTAATAAATGTGTTTTCATACACCAGGACAGTAAAGGAAGGATGTTCTTAGTTCCTTGTATCTCCTGCAGAGCTTAGATATGTTAATTTTGAATAGGAGCTATGAGAAGCGGACATCTGATGGTACTCCATCAGAAATTCCTATTTCCAAGACTGCTAAGCTTCAGTTCCTATATTCACCATATCTCCCCTTACACGCTATAGTGTGAATAAATCATCAATACAGGCCTTAATCCTGTCAGTGATGGTGTTTGGGGTGTGAGATCCAATGGTTCAGCTGGGTCATTGCTGACTGGGAATCTGTTGTATTGATTCTGACTGAGCTGGAGTTAATTTTCCCCTTAGCAGCCCTCCCAGTGCTGTGCTTTGTGTTCAGAGTTGGAAAGGTGCTGGTATCACACCCGTGGTGTGGCTACTGCTGGGCAGGGCTCACACAGCACCGAGGCTGTTTTCCAACATTCCCCCTGCAGTGGGATGGGGTGGACAAAATCTTGGGATGGGTCACAATGGGGAGAGCTGACCCAAATGGACCAAAGGGATATTCCATAGCATATGACATCAGCTTAACAATAAAAGCTAGAAAAAGGAAGAGGAGGGGGGGCATCCGCTTGTCCTCCAGAGCAATGGTTATGTGCTTGGAGTCCTGCTTCCCAGAAAGGAACAGATGTTACCTGCTGATGGGTAGTAGAGATTAAATCTTTATTTTCTTTTGTTTCCATGCACAGCATTGCTTTGCTTCTTCATTAAACTGTTTTTTGCCTTAGCCCGTGAGCTTCATCTTATTTTTCTTCCCTGCTGGTCCAGCTGAGAGGAGGGGGGAGAAGTGATAGAGTGGCTTGGTGGGAACTTGGCATCCAGCCAAAGTCAAACCATCACATCAGTGCAACACCCTTCTATTACCCATGTGTAATGAATCCAGCAGTGGCTTGTGCTGACACCCTTCTACATCATCCAGTCATTTCAGAAAGCTCCACAAGCTGAGTGTGTAGCAGGGACTTGCAGCTGAGTGCTTCTGTTACAACAGAGTTGAGAGAAGAGTGTGTTTTCTGAGAAAAATAATAGTGGTGTTTCATCAGTAAAAGCCATGGTTCTCTGCTATATCTAGTTAGAGGAAGAAACAGAAGTTCATGGTGCAGGCCCACTGCCAGGCAGTTCTGACCTCAGGGTTTCTAGCTCAGGATATGTTCAACATTTTCTTTGCTAAACAAATTTAGTAGCTTGTGCAGGTAAATAGGCAGGTGCTGGGCCTCTAGAGCACATCTCTTGCATAATGCTCTTCTTTTTCTGTTGTGATATGAGTACTGGCCCAGTTCCAACACATATTGAACAAGTGACCACTCATCAGCACCTGAAAAATATGCGCCCCTTTTCCTAAGACAGGTTACTTTCAGCTTGATGCTGTGTGAAGTTTACTGCTGCTCACACTTTGCATTTGGAAAGACACAAACCCTGTCTGTCAGACTGTAAACCCCAGTGGTAAGCAAACGTGAAAGATGAAGTTAGAGAGCTGGAATCACCTTGAATAATGGTGCTCCATGGAAATCACAGTTGGCGTTGCTCTTATGATAATAGAGTTGCATGCAGGGGTTGGGCCATAATGAAGTTTTGTGCTGTAGACCAGGGAACCTGATGTAATCAGATTGATGGAACAAAATCAGATATTCAAGGGAGAGACAATTAATTCTTCATTTAAGGACACTCAAATCAGCAAGACATCTAGTATTAAGGATATAAATGAGTCTTTAATGTGGGCTTCATGATAGGTAGCTCCTGCAGAGGCATCTATCAGCTTTATATAATGGTAATTTGCAATTTCCCAAGGAGTTAGAGACAACAGCTGATACTCTATCAAGCTTTTGCCTCTAGTATTCACAGCAGGGTTGGCCACTTGCTCAAGGAGTAGGCCCAGCCCTTTAGAAGATTGGTATCACGCTAATTTTCTCCTCTTCTGAGGAAGATAAAATCCAAGATTCAATGGGTCAGAGAGAACACATGTGAGTCCTCTAAATAGAAAGGTGAGGGGAGCATTTATGTGAGAGGGTCCTGAAACAAAAGGTCTCTTTCTGCCTTTTGCCTTGTGATTGCTAAGTAAAGTATCCTTGTGTCAGATAGCAGAAATTATGTTTGCCTTTTTAATGTGCAAAGTGCTCTAACTTCTCAGATATGATACCTGATCTCTGAGAGGTTCCTCCTTCAGAACTGTGGAGGCCTGTAATCTAGAAGCCCTCATCCCAGACAAGTCTGCAGTGCCTGGCCCTTGAGCATGTCACTTGGGAATCTAGAGCAAGCTTCTGTCCTCCATAAGGTCTGGGAGCTAAGATGAGGGGCTGGGCTGAGATTTTGTGAAAGCAAATTGGCATCTTTACATGGATTCGCACTTATGCATCCTGTCTTGAGGGACAGCAGTGCTGTCTTCAGGGCTAAGGCAAGGTTGTTGCTAGTAAGCATTGGATCAAGGCTTGACTTAATAGCAGATCCTCATCAGATTTCTGTTGCAGAGTAATATGGGATACTTAATGCACCCATCTTAAATGAGCAGGCAGGCAGGAGTGTACAGCCTTTACACGAGCAGCTGAAGATGCATAATCTTGTTAAGGAAGGTCTTGCAGATTGCACCTCCCATCTCCAACAAGAGGTAGCTAATGGATGATTTTGCCAGTCTTTTTTTAAGAACTTGCTTCCAGATAAATTCTGTAATTCAATGTCAAGTGCCAATCATTTCCTCCCTGCTTGCCTCCCCACAGCAATTGTACTGAACAGAGATGTTGCTCTGCCACATTTGTCTCGGGTAGCAGATGTGGTCTGAAATAATCTCTAGGCAAACAGAGTGCCAACCCTAACCCAGGCTCCAGAGCAGCATTTGAAGAAGGGGGAGTAACAGGAATTTCTCATTTGTCATCATCTCTCCCTTGGGAAAATCCTAAAGGGGTGCTGGATACCTAATTTGGATAGAAAGTCCATCTGACTTTTTGACTCTTCCCAAGAGGGAAGGTGCACGTTGCTGCCTATGCAGGTGGCCCCAAGGATGTGGGCAGTTACACCTGTGAGGAGTCCTGCTGGATGTGCAAACCTGAGAACTTGAATGAATGCCTCCAGAAATGAGGCACCTGTGAGAACCTGCAGGTGCAGGTTTTGGAAAGTAGGATTGAGACAGATTGCACTGACTCTCTCATGTTGAAAGGGATTAAGGAGGAGAGGCAATTTATTGCATCCTACTTGGACCAAATTCCTCCTCAGAAGATGAATATTAAGCAAACTATAGAAGCATGGATTTTGGAATGAATTTTAGTTTTTTTCTCTTTAATATATTAATTAAACATTTGTACTTTTTTTCCCCCAAATAATGAACATTCTACAGTGTGTTACTAAATCAAGTCTTTGAGACAAATTAAAAGAAACATTTAACATAGTTATTAATTTTTAATGATTATATAGGCCCTCATAACTACTAAGATTGTTTATTTTTTTAGTTTATTCCTGACTTTATTACTGAATCAGATCAAAGTTATGTACCTAACTCCCTTATGAAAACCAGTTGATGTATTCTACAAAAAAAAAAAAAAGTAAACCCTCTCTGTGAAAGGGTGAATGTAGTAACTCATGCTAAAGGGAAAAAAAAAGTCTTGCTAATAGATCAATCTTTTCCTTTCCTTCTATATTTCCTATACAGTCAGGCCTCTTCTGTTTTTATTGGTAGCTTTCCATATTCATGACTGATAGACATAATCAGTGTTTTGGAGGAAGATATTTACCTTAGTGATGGACTAAGCATACTCTGTGCAAAGGGTATTCACTTAAAGAAGTTTTTTGTGTTGTCAACAAAAATGTTGTCCTATTTCTCATTTGTTATAAATATGGAGAGTAAATTATCCTGGATTTCTTTACAGTGTGATTTAACATAGTTAAGAACTTTATGATGTCTCTCTCACTCTTTTCATCTCTAGATTAAGCAGTCCCAGTTCCTGAATAATTTGTTTTAACTGCAAAGGAATATGTAGTAACTATATTGTATAATGATACCCACAGAATGTTATTCTGAAAGTATGTGTATGACAGACTATCAGATATGACAGACTCTATGAATAAGAAAGTAAGTATTAAATGGAACAGGAGAGAAACTTAAAATTATACAGTAGGGTATGAAATAATGTATGTACTGACACTGTTTAGAAGTAACAGTAAAAAAAAAATAATCAAATCCAACAAAAAAGGGAGAGCGAAACTAGGATACCACTCCCAGCTTTCAGAAATCTTACCCCATCCAGGCATAAGGGAAAGGATGTTCAGGAAGGTCAAGGATTATTCCAAAGATGTCACATTTGCCAAAGGGTGACCCATAGATGGTTAGGGTGTCTATCAGAGAGACCCAGACACTTTGTCAAGAAGATAAAGATATAATTTGGTGTTGAAGAAATTTTAAAAATAGAACAAATAAATATTAAAGGAATGGAACTAGGGAAAATCCTGCCTCCTTAGGAGAGTGGGCATTGATTAGCAGTAACTCTGCAAAAAAAAAAAAAGTAAAATATCAGTGACCTAATGATAGGAACTGGCATGGGATTTGGAGAAAAGAATCCAGACTTTCAGAGCAAAAATCTTGGGGGAAGAAAGATAGAAGGCTGCCTGTGATTTCTCCTTGATGAATAACAGCTTCAAACCACTCAATGCTCTGCTTTTTTCTGCTCAGAAGCCTTTATCTGCCTTGTGTGACAGTTTTTTTGGCTCTTTCAGATGTTTAGACAGGAACAAAGGTATGAGACAGTACTGGTGACTAATTAAAGCTAGGAAGTAATGATGTATCACTAGTTTTGTCTTAACCCAGCAAAGAAGGAATGTGGGCTGAGGCAAATGGTATGTGGGGCCAAGATGAAGACAGTAGATAGCCTGAAGTGATGAGTTAGAGCCAGTGCAGTCCCGTAAAAAAAGAAAAAAAAAAAAAAAATTTCACAGTAATTTTGATCATTTTTCTCTAAACTCCGTTTCCCTTACAGCAAATTAAAAGTTGATTGTAATAAAACAAGAAAGTACAATTGCTTCCCAGTGTTGTTAAGAGAAGACTTCAATTTCCTAGGGAACAGATAACCAAGCATCAAAGTATAGCAGTGTGGTATTTCTTTTTATTTTTAATTCTTCATGTCACATTTTCATTGGACATATCAGAGAAAGCAGCAGGCAGGCTCTTTTGCCTTTAATGTTTGAGAAATAGCAGAAATAGATAATTCAACTTCAAGCAGATCAGCATAAAAGGTGCTGGTTTAGGGGAGTGAGTAATGCTAGGTAATCAAGTGTAGAAACCTCACATTTCTGTTTAGCTGCTTTCCTTTGCTAGATTTCTTGAGGCTGCCAGCAGCAATCACTTCGTAAACCAGAAAACAAAATGATAATTGAAAATTCACTTAAAAAAGCAACTTTCAGAATAAAGCTAGGTATACACATCCCAGAAAAAGAAGTTATTCAAGCCTAATGGATTTGGTTGAAAAGAAAGAGCTAGCGGGTGAGATTAATCAAAGGAAGAAGTGCTGAAGGAGCTTCATTGAATGTTTGAGGAATAAAGAACGTGTACTAACAGGAAAAAAAAACCAAACCCAAACCAAGAACCAAACCACTGAAAGCCAAGTCAAAACTGGAGCAGAAGTCAAAAAACTTTAAAATGTAAAAAAAGGGAGAAAAAGTCCTGTGCTGGGACTGATGCAGAGGCTGAGACCCTCTGGGCAGAGGGAAGATATTGCAGGCACTGTGCTTTTGGGGGTGATCTGGTTTGTTAAGGGAGAGGCATAGGTCATGTGGGCCCAGCTGCTGGTGAGGGGATGGTCTCATCTCTTCTCAGTCCCCTAAATATGGAGTTGCTCGTGTGTGATGCTGGACAGGAGGCAGAAGAGGGAAACCGTTTGATAATTTGCAAAGTAAAAGTAAAAAAAACCCACCCAAAGAAACAACAACCAACCCTACCTATCTCTGTATTTCTGCAATTTAGAAATTAGTGTAAATTGTTCAACCTCCAGATACTTAAACCAGATCAAAATAAAAGCATGAACTTAAAGTAGTCCCCGACAATAGTAACACTAGCATCAGGAGAAGCATTTCCATCTATGTTTCCGTTGGTCTTTATCTCTGTAGCTGCATTTATCATGTGAAGTTTCAACCACTTGTTTTTCCTCATTTTTAGCTTTGAAAAAGAGATCTGGTCTTCTGAGACATCAGGCTTTTATTACTTATGGCCTTATGGCATTCCCACTGTAGCTCTGTTAGTAAATTAATGTGCAGGATACAATGAGGAGAGAATGCAAGAGTTTGTTCAGAGGAAATATTGCCATATGGCAATATAATTGCTCTATTGCTAATGCACACTTATGTGGTGGGAATACATGACATTGAGGTTTTCTTTTCAAAAGGTTTATCTTTCCAGTCTTCTAAGGAGGAAAGAGAAGCTTAAAAATATAATCAAAAGTAGAGGTAGATATAGTGACTTTGTACTGTTATAAAACAGGTTAGTGTTTCAAATTATTAGGAAGGTGAGCAAATTATCTTTAAAAAAGCCCATTCTTTTCTTTTTAAGAGTAAATTCTGAATTTTGATTCCTAATTAAATTTTCTAGGACCTCCACAAAAGATTTAGATATCTGCTGTGTTAAAGAAAGATTAATATCTTTTGCTTTCCACACTGCATTAAAGCAGGGCTTCTGTGGATGTCATCCATCTCCCTAAGGCTTGGTCTTAAGGTGGAAAAAGCTCCATTTTCCACCTGAAAATTTTAAATTATATTCTATCTTGATTCTTCTTATTCTTCGGGATCACCTGTGTGTCTGCTTGAGGGGCAAAGGTCTGAAGGATCAACACTGCAGAGCTAAAGCAGTTCTTTCCACAGTTCAACCTCATAGCAGGACCATTTGCTTTCCTTTCTTCAGATGTCTTGTTTGATCCAGTCATATTCTGTTACAAAGACCCCATGGTTCTTGAGAACCTCTCATAACAGATTCACACTCTGCTATATGAAAGGATAATCCATCCATTCAGCTACGATATTGGCAAAATCCCCAAGTAGTAAATTCCCTTGACACCTTCTCAAAATCTGAATGCTAAATAACTCATCCCCTTTCAGAGTAGATTTTAATTCTGCTAATTAATTTGTAAAGCAATTACTTAGCCATGTAAAGTCAGCGTGCTTTGAGGAATCGATTAAAAAAACCACATGGATTTAAAAAATAGCTCCAAGGCATAGCTATGTTAAATTTTTAGTTTTTAAAACTAACATGTAAACATTTTCTTAAATTATTCAGATCATAAAATGTGTGTTAAACTGATCTTCTTTGTTTCTGTGGAGAGCTGAGGGGTTTACACTTGGAAATGTTTCTACAAAGCAAAAGTTGCTTTGTTATATAGATTACTAGACTTAATTCTTTGTTCATGCCACATTTAGTAATATAAGTTTTCTTCTAATTACACCTGATTTATATGTGACATTGTACTCTATTGTGCAGATGCTGAGCTCCGTTATGAATGGGTCAGTAGTAGATCAATCGTGATTAACTTTCAACATTTCTCTTATGGATCTACTGCTAGTCAAGGTATAATTCGTGACTATGCAGTGTGACAGGGTCATGTCCCTGCCACATCAAGTGGCCTATTTACTTTCCTCTCTGGCTTCTATATGGGATTAGAATATATGGGAGTATTTGCAGCATAAGGCCACATGCATTTTAATTCCTTTAAGCCTTAACTGTAGCTGTTGCTCATAAATCATTGCCATTTAATTGCAGTAGTTACACATAATGTTAACAACTATTAAAGAAGGCTAAGTTTTCATCTGTGCTATAGTCATATGGGCTTTTTCATGGCCTTTGAATCATTCATATGAACACAGAAATGGGCTATAATGTTTGTGGAATTGAGGTCTACACAGAACATCCTCAAAGAGGATGCTTATTTGTTTAAATTCTGACTTCATTGGAATTGAAAATAAAGAAAACAGTCTCCACAAACCTCACAAAGACATTTCTTCAGGCTTGATATTTATAAAAGCTTATTTCTAAAAATGTATCATGGGTAGTTAAGGCATAATTAGACCAAAGCACTGCTACTTTGTAGATATGGTAGAACTGGCTTAGCAAACTGGTGTGCAGAAGGCATTTTGTGCTTCAGGAAGTTAAATTCATTTTTTCATTTAGGAAAATTAGCAGATAATTATGTTTAGTGCATTCCAAGTGTATAAGATCAACTCACTGCAGAAGAAATCAGGCTGTATTGCAAGCAGCTTTGGCTATTGAGCTGCTCAATTAGCTGTTATCCCTGCTTTGGGTCATGAGGCAGTAGATCTGATGAGCATCATGAGATTCAGCTTATAACAGGTACTGTGCATTTGCCTCAGATTTAGTGTATGGATAATAAGTTAATATGAAAGGAAACAGACTTTCCTGTGCTTGTTTTGCCTTTGTACTTTGCTGTGAAGGGGAATTTGGCTCCAGTTCACAAAAGCCCTGTGGCACCAAATGTACATGTTTATATCTGTCAGTATGGACTTAACTTCCACTCATACCTGTCCCTCTCCCACCAGTACCTGATTTCCTGCAGGTGAATTGTTAGCACCTTTTGAATATGCATCTTAATGGGGAGTTTGCATGTTGGGGATGTGAAGGTTCACTAGTGACTCAATCACTAGTGACTCAATCACTAGTCTCTAGGGACTTGGAAAGTCTCAGCCCTTGACTACAGCCTTCAGAGAAGCTGCTTTCCTCTCTTGAGAAGGTCAATGCTGAAAGCATATGTTTGAATGAGTAAAGTTTTCTGTCTTTTTTTCAAGAAGTCCTGTTGCAAATGTTAAAGGCATCATTCTAGGTGATGAATACCCTTAGGAACTGAAGCTGAAACTCTTCTCATAACTCTTCATGAAGATTCAGTAAAATATTTACCTTGTTTCCTTTGCCAGTAGTCCTAGTTCTGGCAACGTTCTCTAAAGGTGATCTAGAAGACATGGTAGCTATGTCTGTTATCTGAAGAGAAATAAGATACATTAAAATACCTATTTGGAAAGTGGGTTGTGCTGATTTGAAGGTGTTTCAGAGCCCTTTGCATATTTACTTTCTGACCTAGAAAGAGACACAGGTGGGGTGAGCACTGTTCAGCTTGAGCTTGGTCAGTACATACATTCTGGGTTTTCTCTGGTTTCTTATTCTAGCCAACTTTCATGGAAGCCAGAACATGCAGAAGCAGCTATTTTGACCTAGGGTAGGTATTCTTCAGTATAAGTTATATTATTTTTCTTAGTCATTTGTATTACTGAGAGATTTGAGGGAGGTGCCCAACATCTAACATCAACGTGGAGGTTCATTGTTCTTTTTTTTTTTTTTTTTTTTCCTTTTTTTGACAAATGATATTGTTGTCTCTTGCCTGACCTAAATTATTATGATGGTAAGAAATGCAAAAAAACCCAAGTTAAATTACTTTTTTGCAG
>JANHGN010009000.1:24654-39451 GCA_024605025.1 Megaceryle maxima
AAGTGGTACAGTTCTGCTTTGGCATATTTTAATAAGCATCTGGAAGGTGTTGATCTATATTTACATGTTCTTGAATTGTATGTCTTTAACTGAGATGGAGGGAAAAACAAACAAACATTCCACCCTAAAAGATATTCAAAAGCTGTCAGCACATGGCCCTGGGCAAATGCCTCTAGGTGGCTATTTCTGAGCAGGGGTATTAGATGAAGATGGGCTCCAGAGGTCCCTTCCAATCTCCACAATTCTGCAATTCTGTAAAGTTAGCCTGTCTGTGGTGTTAGATAAGGTATAAGCTGCAGAGAGCTGAATTTAGCATAACCAAAATCTGCTTGATCATAAAGAAAATTTGTTTCAACACCTTCTTGTTACTTATTGTTCTCGTACAAATATAAATAAGACTCAAGAAATGCAAGTGATTACTGTAATGTCACATCCTAATAGTGTTTACTCAGTAGAATTTAGTTATATTTATAAAACCTGATTTGTGATATTTATATAAACTGATTTGAAAAAATTAAACTGCCCAGGAGATTTCAAACAGAAGAATAAGTGTCAGACTTGAGGTCAACCAAAGCTGGGCTTGGCACTGGAAAATACGATGATTACAATTTTTCAAATTCTGTTAACTGTAGTATATAGGGAGGCAGTCTCCTTAAGCCTTTTACAAACAGAATGTATGTTTTCTTCAGCTGACAGGATTGAGCATGAATGTGAGTACTTTTGCTTGTTTCCTATTAACAATTCCTGATAGCAAGTTCTAATTCCTAAATTTGCTACTACTTCATTAAGTCTGATGTACGTTATTCATTTTTAGAAGCGGTTTGAATTACTGCTTGTAGAGTTGGTTATTGTGCTATACATTTTTTTCTAGGTTAGCTCTTCATGATATCTTCTGATGAAGGGTACCGATACAGCTTGAAAGACACCTTGTCAGCTGGTCCTTATCAGCAGCATCTTGCTGTCTCTGCAGGGCTGACCTTGGGATGGATGGGTTGCAGGAATACAAAAAAAAAAAAATCACTTAGCTTGCAATTCTATTTACCAGTGTCTGAATGGAATATTTTGTTAAAAGCACTTCCAATCTGGAAGATTTTGATATTCACTTATGAGGCTTCCTGCTTTCACTTCAAATATATGCATGTTAAGAAGAAGTTAAAATGTTTCAAAAGATTGATAGTACATGAGTGAGTTGAGCTGGTGCAATCTGTAGGGATGAATCTATAGGCATGCATAGCTACAGTATGAATATGTGGGGTGAAAGCCCAATAGATTGATCTGGCATAGTGAGATATTGTGACCTTATGTGCTTCTGTCACGCCACTCACCTTCAGCAGACAGACTACACTCCCTGCCAACACTTGTAAATTTAAGCCTGGTTTACTAGTGAATGGATATTGCCAGTTTGGACTCCATCTGTCTGTGTGAAATGAGTGAATGGGTCTCAGCAGAATTCCTCACCAGCAAATATTATTAAAAAATACTTAGTTCACAGTAATTATCCAGTTGATTGTCTCAACAGAACAGCACACATGAAGATTTAACTATCCTTTCCACCTCTAAAATGGTGCTCTAAAAAGAAATCTGAAGCAAATTGGCTGGGTACTTAGGGAAAATTTGTCCTGCAATTGCTTGTGTTGCTTTTGAGATCCAAATTCTCCAAAATGGTTAAACCAGCAAGAAATAAATTCTCTCTCTGCAACAAAATGACAGTAGTGATAGACTTTACATGCAGGAGAATTTTGACCATGATTTGTATTTCTAGATGCTACTATAGGGATATATCATAATATAAAACCTACTGATACTTACACGAAGTTCCCTAATCCAACAGGGATATTTCTGCCACATGATACAATGTTCAAAAAAATATTGCAACGTTGCAGATGTTTACTGCAGGACAAGATTCTGAGGGCAGAGATAGAAGTGTGGGAAAGGCACAAGAGAGAAAAATACTTTTTTTTTTTTTCACTAAAATACTTTCAAATTAATTCATATAAGCCTTTTTGAATCCACTTTCTGTGTATCTTGTCCACACATAATCCTACCTGCACAAGTAGTTGCTTACGAGAAGTAAATGTTGTTTTATACTGTGTCTTTAGAAGGATGAAGTCATCCAGGATGTTTTCTTCTATGTGACTGTAAGGGAAATCTGACCTTCAGAGATGAAACAGCATGCTTCTTTGTGCAAGAAAAATATTGTTATACCATAGAATAGAATGAATTTCTTCAACCTATATAAAAAGCACTGGAAAATATATTTTATTAGGGAAAAAGACAGTGATTTCAGTTCCCCTCGGCTGCTACCCCACAATTATAATCTGGATGCCAAAGGGTAATAATTAAGAGAACATATGTAAAGGGTTGATTTCTGTCAGGCTTTTGTAAGTTACGTGCAAGTAGGAGATCTGACAGATGTTAAATAAACCTTGATTTTTTATTTTTATTTTTTTTTGAGAAATCACTGTGGGCAGGTTTGTAAATTCCACTGCTTTTCATTACTGCAGAAAGGCAGAGAGCTTTGTCCCCAAGGGGTGATTATCCCATCCATTAGGATATGCTACAATTTTGCCTAACAGCATCACAAAAATGAATGAAAATGTACATAATAATTTTGTTTCCGTAAATTGCCACCTGCACATCTGGACAAGTAAGTGTCAATGTTTGCAGAAAGGCACTGCAGACCTTTGAAAGCTCCCCTGACACCTGTCTGAGATGAATTAGATGCTGAAATGCAGAGCTTAGAGAGGACTGTACATCTATAAAATACAGCAATTATTGGTAACGGTCTACTGTAGACAAATAAAAGTTGATGTTTACAGTCACTCTTGAATAAGCACCACCTATTATTTAAAAGTACTGTTTTGTTCCTTGCAGATGTAGTGTACAGGTAGAGCAGGCATTTTGGCAGTGCGTGGTCATACGTTGGTGTGCATCTAAAACCTGCCACCTAACTTGGAAGGACTGTCAAGCATTGCAAGTTGGGTTTCAGAAACTTGGCTTACTTGATTGATCAAGAATCCCCTACAATGGAAGAAGGCTCAACTGTGACAGGCAAGGGCAAGATGTCCATAAACCTTAGAATAATGTAGAGGGTGACTTGGCTGTTGCAAAGAAATCTGGTTTTAACTCAAAGGGGACTGGATGGTGGCCTTGGTTTTAGATACAGTGTGTCATTTGAGGGGATCAATGGACTGCCTCACAGTTCAGTGGATCAACTAGTGGTGTAAATGTATATGTGGCTCAGTCCAACACAGAGTATAAAAACTAAGCAAAACAGTTTTGGAGAGGAATGGCTTTGAGCTGGTTTAAACCCATGTATTCCTTCCTGGGAACACTCAGTGTTGTGATGGTGAGCATGTTCCAGAGGTGGGTATTCTGATTGAAGCATGTATTGTAATTCCTATCTTTTGCTGACTTATGCTTGTATTGTGATGTCAGTATCTCACAGAACTACTCTGATAAATCAAAAATGCCATATAACATCAAATGTAATCAAGTAAGTAAATCTGACATTAAACTTTACACCCTTCACATATGGAATATCTAGAAGAACCTGGTCAGAAAGTAATGAACTCCGCCTGCTTGGAAAAACCATTACTCCAGTCCTAGAAGCTTGTAGTTAAAGACAAGTTTATATCAGGAAGTGAATCTTACTGCTTGTTTTCTAAACCATGAATTTTTCTGAATTTTGTGTCTCAGAGCTGTTACCTCTTATATCAAATACTCATCTGTCCACTTGTATCAAAACTAAATTAACAAGTGAAGTGGCCCCAAAGGGTCAAGCTAACCTTTGCAGATGTGTTGTCAAAGTGGAGGTTAATCAGCCTGTGGCACTCTAGCTGAATTGCAGTAGTTCAAGCATGGATCTCTTGCTGCATATGCCATTTGTTTGATGCCGAGGCTGTGTGGTTGTAGAGTATGCAGCCTAATCTGAATCTGCAGCAGTGGGAAGAGGGAAGCCAGCAGCCAAATTACTAAAGAAAGTGTCTCCTGTTGCTCTCAGATGTCACTATACACCTGCCCTGCTAGCCTAATTGGATGCCACCAGCTGGATGAATGCTTTTGGTGACCTTCTGGTTCAAACCTTCCTTCTTCACAAACAAGTCAGTCATTTTGACAGTCCAGAAATGCCCTTGGACTCCATGATCTTAAATTTTTTTTCCAATCTAAATGATTCTATGATTCTATTAGTTTAATGGTATCCATTAGATGAGCACATTTTTCAGTGTTCTAAAGCAAATGTAATTATCCTTGCTGTTTTAACAATTGATAAATCCCAGAAAAGAACCCAAATATACTTCACTAAAGTTACATTGTACTTAAAAATTAATTAAATTACATGATAAAGGCTTTGTGATATAGCTTTAAATATATACATGCATGTATACAAATATGTTTTAAAGACATGTATTACTGATGTGCTACATATATGAAAATATATCACTTAACAGTTCACTAATGTTCGTGTTGGCTAATGCCACATCTAGACCATGGTAAGAATTTCAAGGGGATGGAAAGATATTGTCAAGTGATTTTTTGTAAAGTTACCTGCTTAGACACACTAAGAATATGATCCAGAGTCCAGTGTATCATGGAAAAGCTTCATCTCACTTTAAGTGAGCTCTGGATAAACGTTCCAATGTTCACACAGAAACAAATTGCTCTGATTTGCTCTTGCCTAGAGGACAAGAAGTTAATTAGACTGGGACAAGTGGGATTGCTTACAGCCCTTTCCCTGTGTGTCTCTAGAGGTGAAGAAAAAATGTCAAGTTCTTTCAGCTTTGCTATCAGGAGCACTTGGTTGGAAGAACTTTCTTTCAGAGCGATAGGCTTGACATCTGCAGAGAGTAGGTATTTTCCTTCCAAACATCTGGTCCCAATAATGTTATCCATCTGCAAAGCTGCATGTTGATCAAGCCCTGATAATTTGGCAGAGCAATGCTATAAAATGCTGCTCAGTCTGTGAAGCTGGAATCTGGCACTGGGAACTGACCCATTTATGGTGTTTGGAAAAGTTGCTCATAAACAGCGACTGATTTAAAATGATTTGACTTTTTAAAATATTAGTGTTAAAACCTCACTGATGTGTAGGTTTGTGGTTTTTACTGACAGACAAAACCAAAATAACCTCTCTGATGTTAATAGCGTTTCCAAGTCATACCTAGAAATTTTGAACAGTGATTTTGCTGCTTTAATGATTTTCATAGTCATAACTATATTATTGAACACAGCATGGTACATTATATAATAAACTTTCCTGAAAAGTAATTTCAGTGACATAGTGTACACAATGGAAAACTTTTCCAAGACATGGTTTTTTTGGAAAAATGTTGGAACAAGCTAGTTCATTCTTGACATAAAAAAGGAGAAGTACAACAGTATACATTGTACATTGTGTCTGTCAAGTCTGGCAACAAAAAGGTGGTGGTAGTGTTTTGCCCAGACCATAGTGATCTTTGAAAGTAGAAAAACCAAATGAAATCAGATCCTGAAGAGGGAAAGGGAGATGCTAGAAAGGGTACTGAAGAAAGAGGCTTTATTCTACACCCTATTCTCAGGAAGCACAAAAAATTCACTGCCTGCAATCTCTGTGACTTTACCCTATTAAAACTATGCCAGTTTCCTGAACTAACAGTCAGTGCCAATGAAGCTTGTAGTGCCTTCGCAGTCGGGCATCCCTGAATGGGGTGGGAAAGGTCTTGTGTCCTCAGGATCAGACTGGACAATCTCCCGCCTTGGGGTTCCTGTTCCCACAGCCATCTTGCAGCCATACTTTGTGCATCCCAGAATTTTCTCATTAAATGAAGATTCACAAGGTGTTTTTCCTCTGACTGGATGGTTTTTAAATGGGGAGGGATCAGTTTAGGGCTGCGTCCGCTTAACAGTGCAGAGTTGGACTTGGTGACACCTGTACAGAACTGTCTGTGCCTAATAGGAAGATGTTTCAGAAAGGCATCTGTGTCATACTCTTTGGTCATTCGTTACAATGGTTAATAAATGTCATTACTAAAAATAGCTACGGTATAATTTCCATGTGCTTCCCAGCCCTCAAGTCTCGTTTTGGATTTGTCTGTTATTTAAAAGAATTACTAGTTGAGATTTCAATCTGAAGGTTTTTAGGCACCATGGTGAAATCACTCTTCATTTATCCAGGTACAAGTGATATAAATATTCCACCGTGCAGTACAGTCATTAGTTTTTACAGCTATCAGTACAGAACGTAACCAGAAATTTAACTTTGGACATATTTGATGGAATCACACTTGCTAAAAACAGAAATGTGTGGGCTCAGCTCAGTTATGTTCCAAAACATAAGCATGTGTTTCAGCTACTGACTAACTTGAGGGCACAATATTGTTTATACATTGGATTTGGCATTTTTACACTTTCATCATATCAGATTGCAATGATTATATAAGAATCATTGAGGGCAATGATATTAATAGCTATTATTTCTTTCTTTCCAAGTGATTTTGGAATTGTAATTCTGCAGTGTGCATGGTGTTGACATGAAAACAAATAAGCTAATACAGAGACTCACGAATTTGTTGTCATATTTTCCTAGTGTAGGGCTCATAGAGAATATTAGATATAGAATTTTCACCTGAATAGAAGCATCCATTTTGAACATAACAAGTTTAATTACAGCAATTGCATTATATTTTAAACGTGTTACAACTCATCACACAGGAAAGAGGAGTGAATTAGAACATTTATTTTATTTTGGTGGAAAAAACAGAAAGGCTATTGGAAATTCTTCAGTCAGTTATGTGTGCTGTTGCTCATTCCCTTGTAATTTCTTTTTAAATCTATTCAACAATTGGTGTACCTGTTTTGACTTCTCTCTGTCATTGCAAGCTGATGTGAAATCTTTGCTTGTGACTTTTTTCTGGAGTATAACTGAATTTCAGATTATTAGCTTTTGTATTCAGACTGTCAAGTGCTATAGTCAGCATGATGACTGTAGATGACTACAAGTAAACAGATTGCTAATTTAGACCATATATAATTTATTTCGTTTTCAAATTATGTGATTTTTACCTTTTTTTTTTTTTTGCATGAATACTCTCCTAAGACTGATACCTAAAACGGACAAATCAAAATTCTGAATTAAGCTTCTGTAGATCTTTTAAAACTCAGCCCTTTTAAAGTCAGAACTCCTGACCTTGAAGCTGTCTGAAATCTATCAGGTTTTGTTTTGAATGCCAGACCACCACAGCATACTGACATGACTCTATCTCATCTTTTGGCTAGTTGTTTACAAATTAGTGCATGCAGTGAGGAACAGAAATCCCCAACTGCCAAGCCCTTCAGGAGACAAATGGGTTCCTGCTCTGTTTTCTATGAGAGTACCTGGCTGTACAAAATGTTGAGTTGGTCTCCACTGTTTGAAGTAACTGTTCACCAGGTTGTCTTAAAAGTCATAACTAATTTGGAAAAAGGGTCACCTCTGCCTCCTTGTGCAGATGAAAGCAAGCAGAATGAGGGCCCTCAACTGTCTTCTCTGTGAAAACATTTGTAGAGGCGCACACATGGGTTATAGGCGGGCTTTGACCTTCTGGGACTAACACTGAGACATTGTAGCACTTTCATTTCATAAAATGCCTATTTTCCAAGGCTTGTCTGTGCAGCTTCAAACATCTGCTTGAAAGCTGGGGCAAAATGATCTTGTTCTGAGGGACAAAACCACATCTTGGCACAGAGGAAGAATCAAAGTGCAAATAGTGTCTCCCCTGTCCTTGCCCTCGGACAGGAGTGCTCCAAGGTGTCATATGTGGGAAAAATGGGCATTGTCATGTGGAACAGTTGCAGAGAATAAAGACTTGTGGTATTTTGCTGTGGATACTATTAGTAATAGGACAGTTCTTCACTTTTTCTTGCTTTGCCTTGTATTTGTCAGAAGAATGTGTAAGTTTGTGATTGCATACTGTCCGTACAAACAACTTCAGCATTCACCTCCGTATTTCATGCAAGCATCAGTTCAAACCTACGTTCTTAGTCCCAATAGCAATAAACATGCTACAGAGTGTGGGCAATCTTAGCAGCTGCAATTTCTGTTTTCCTTTGAATCCCTGAAGCCTTAACAATTAAATCCTGTTTTGGTTTCTGTTCTCAACTCTACAAGTAATTAACTAGTCTTTCAAATATCTTTTGGATCTTTTTCAATTTCTTTATCCACATTCTACTGCTTATCAACATCTAAGCATTTTTTTTTTTAGTGGTTAAAATAAAGGAAGCACAATAATTATCTTTTCCTTGCTACTTGCAAGAGTCTGACATAATGTCTAGGTTTTACATGCCTTTATCTGTATGTAAAATTATAAAAATTAGAATTCACTGCAAATAAAGTAAACAATGTTTTTGTATCCAAAACCCTCTTGTGGAAGGGAGGTATCTAGAGGGGGAACCTGGAGGCTACTCTTTGTATGAGGCCAGACATCATGCTACTTCTCTAAACTCTGCTTTAAATAATGAGTCTGTTTAGAAGCTTATTATTTTTGACCATATGGTACAGGAACAAAAATGAATGATGAAAGACCTGGGGCCATTCTCATTTCACCAGGAGGTTCTGTTGTCTTGTGAAGGCTTTATCTTTTTGTGCAAAACTTTTCCTAAGTGATTAATGAGGTTCTTGCTACTTCTGATGTCACTGCTCTTTTGGTTGATGTCAAAGTATCTCCTACAAATTAAATACTTTCCTTGCACTTGTACTTACCTTGTACTTTACCACATTTTTTTTTCACTGAAAGTTTATTTTGTTGGAGGATTTTTGGTTGGTTGGTTTGCTTTTTTTTTTTCTTTTTGCTGACTTGGTATTCAGATAATAAGGCTCTTGATAAATGTCTGCTATAAAAAAATAATATAAAAGTTACTAAAATTATTCCTGTCAGCTACCTCTGTATTTTTAGCTCCTGCATTTACTTACCAATCTGAGCCTTCATTTACTAATGGGAGACTTGAGTCATTAGAGGTGACTGGAACCACAAACCTTCCATCCCTGGTGTTTTTGCCAGAGATCTGCTCTAGTTGAACCTTCTCTTCAAATGTATCCTACTTTCAGCCGTGTGTGCGGATATAGTGCACATCGTGCTTGAACTTCTGAAAATTCTTGTTGGTCTGATGAGATACTGCTGTAACTGTTAAATGTGGGGATGTCCAGGAACTGTAATGTAAATTTTTGTCCTAGGAGTCTAAAGTTTACTTCTTCATCCTTTCAACTTGGTAATTGGTTGTTTTTCCTTTAATTAAGCTTTTGACTATTTTTAAACCTTCTAAATGCTTTTTGAATTTATAGACTAAGAAGTTATCTCTGTTACTAGAAATTTTTAGCTTAATGGTATGCTGTGTGCAATTTATTAGAAGCTAAAAGACTGGGGATGAGAAGATCATCACATAAAGTATTTTAAAATCAATATAAAATCCACCACAGGTTATTCATGTGTTAAATCTTCTGCTATTAGAGATGGTAGATATGAGGGAAAATAATGCTGGATCCTAGGCAAATAAAATTCCTCTCTAAACTGAAATGCAATACAAAAAAATCTAAACTATTTCCATAAGTGAATTTAAGATGAATATCAGTTGTAACACATGAACAGAAAAAATGTCAAAATGTAGCTTAAATGTTTTTTGGACAGGTAGGATGTGCAATTGATATATTGGTATTTTTTGAGATTGTAGGTAAATCAGAAGAAATATCAGCTCATTTTATTTAAAATGAGTGGAAAGTGGCCACTTTGGAATTTCGTGACTGTAAACTGACATCCAAAACAAGTGGGGTGCTTAAGAAAAAATCCCAAAGGCTTAGTAAATTATGTATTTTAGTAGTGAAGAACAAAGAGGATATCCCCCAAAATACTAAGCAATCAAGGATCAGAGATAGACATTATCTAGGTTTGTCTAATCATTGATAGCTCAAATATTGAAAAAGCAAATTTTCTAACTTAGATGTATGGATTGAAAAAAATGTAAGAGCTTTGACAAGTGAACAGTGGTACATTGCTAAGGAACGAGCATTTTGTCCACTGAAATACAGAAATGAATAATTGACAATGTTTTAGGTAGCCCCTGAAATGCAGTCATGTTTTATGGTCTGGAATGTGGACACTCTTCTGTCCACAGGCTAGTGAAAAATGTGAACTGGATACATTGCCTCTAAACAAAGGAGGAGTTTAAGCAGCACAGATCTTTTTCTAATAAATGGAAAGCTTGTCCTTGGTATGTGGAAGGGAAGAGCTCGTGTTATAAAGAACATGAACACGTCAAGTGAAAGTGCCACAGATTATGCCACAAACTCACCATGCTCTTTTCACAGTGTTATCATTTTCTCTGTGCAGAAAAATCATCAAGTTGCTCAGGGAAAGAAGATCCAAATAATTAAAGCCTGAAAAAATTAGAGTAATTTTATTTTGCCATGCTGAATATTTCCTTGATGTGTTAGGATGGGATTATTTCTGTGCTTTTATTTTTTTTTTTTTTTTTTTTTTTTTACCCTGTATGGGCAATTACTGTCATTCTGCCCAGAGTTGTTCTTCTTAATACATCACTTCAGTGACTAAATTAACAAGTGGTGCTATAATGGACATTTCTTTTTAAAAGATAGTTTGAGCTCACCTAAGATTTACTGAACCATGTGCTAGAACTGTGCATTCACTTTTCTGTTCTTTTTCCCATCCTACGCAAGCTAAAGAAATTATATTTCAAAACCTGCAATTTTCAGTAATTGTGCAATACCATTATTTAATGTTGCAAAATACTCTTGTAATCCTTTCTGATTCTTAGAGCCTAATTAATCTCATTCAAACCTCAAATGAGAGAATTTATTCAAATTCCTGGTTTAGACTGCTCACCTCTTCTTCTGTCTTTATTATTTGCTCTTTAAGGGGAGAACCTACAGTGGCACAATCCTCTGAAGCTCCTACAAGAAATGTATTTAAAGAAAAGGGAGCTAAGCTGGAGTTTTGGGGCATGAAGGTATCTGTGCGCAAAGATCTATGTGATTTCCAATCAGTTCACTTGAATGCCCTGTGCTTTGATTCTGCATCATTAAAGTGAGGATATATTACTTTATTTTCCTTATTCTATGCTGTCTCAACACATGATTTTAAGTCCTTTGGAGCAAAGACATGCTATGTGTTCGTTATAATAACTAGCATAATTTGGCTATGATCTCATTTGCAGTTTGAAGGCTCTACTGTAATCTGAACAGAGAAATTATATTATCAAATCAGTGGAAATGTGCTGAGATATTCTTTCCCAAACATTGTCTTACAGCATGGATATTCAAGATGGTTGATGCCACCTGGTTTCAGAGACTTAGGGTTTTCAAGGTATCAAAATAATTATCTTGGACTGACTGGTTGTTGATAGACCCTAGGGTGCAACTACAACTTCAGCAAGCTTTGCTTATATCTCTCAACTATCAAGCATTCAGGGTGAGTTCTCTGACTGGGGAGTTTTGGTGTTTGTTACTTAGTACATTTTATATTTGTAGTTTTAGATGATGAAATATTGTTATAGTGTTCTGCTAGAAGATAATAAGATACTGCAACAGCAAATGACCCCATTGGGGTTTCCAATGAAGTGTCTCGGTTGCAGGTTATTATTTCCCCTACAGTGAACTGAACCATACCCTCAAGCCTAATATTAAAGCCTTTAGATGTTCTGTTGAGAGAACTTTCATATCACTATAATATGTCTGACTTATCTATCATCATATAAAGCATATTTCATCATATCTTGAGATTTATAGCCAGTGGACTTTTTTTTTTTTTTTTACTTAATGATTTATGTGCAAAATTTATTTACGGTGCCTTGGATTCTGAGATGCCATTAGAATCTGAACACATGGTGAATAATATTTTTTAATTTAAAAGTTGCTAATTGTAGATTAGTAATGTTATAAGAAAAATACTAATGAGAATGCTTTTTTGAAAATTTTTTTTGTGTACACCATTTTTCTGAATTCATGTTGCTCTCACTTTGGTGAAGTAGTTTAGTTAATACAATGATTTACAAAAATAAAGTAGTAAAAACTCTTTGAAGAAAAATCAAACTCAAAAGAAACCCAAACCACTTCTGCTCACTAATTCCTGAAAGTTAATTTAGACCAAGCAGCTTGAGACCCTGGAAGGTACAGTTTGGCTCGTGTGTCTTTGTGTTGAAGTTCAGAATGTAGATTAGTGTTTTAAATCTCTGATGTAAATCAGAAGCTTTGATATGTTGTGCTCCTTTGATCACTAGAAAGCTTCTAATTTGAGGATAACTTAGGAAGATGTTTACAAGTGTTACAACATAGGATCTCATGTTCTATTATTTTTTTTTTAATGAGTGCAACCTTCTTCCCCATGCAGGCATCAGGACTGTTTTGCTAGATATTGTACAATGCATATGAAAGTTTCTGTTATGATACCATGCTTAGTAATTGCTAAAATACTGCTGAGAGGAATATGTAAAATTATGATTTATGGCTTGCAGGGACTCAAAATTGTCAGTCTTTATCAGTTTGTGTTAAGTGCAAACACAAGTGTCTTCCTAATGAAGTTGCTTGCACTGGTAATATCCTAACTGCTATAGTCCTAGATTGGACTAGATCAGTTCTATCTGTTTAAACAGAGTTGATGGGAAAGGTATTTTAAAAAATAATTTTAAAAAGTTTTTCAGGTCATATAGCAACTCTCCCTTTAATTTAGTAATTTACTAAGCTATACAGGACTCTTTCTGAGACATGGCTCTCATGGTTTTTCAAGGATATGTTAAAGAAGAGTTTGTAGCTATTTCAACATTTTATTTTGGCTAAAACCCCAATATAAGCTAGCAGGAGTATATCATTATTCAGCCAATAAAAACCACAAGCAATGACTTGTAATGAGAAACAATCTATGCTCTGCATAAATCTTAATTATACACAAAGCATTGCCCATGTAAAATCCACCCCACTGGCAGAAGATAGCATTAGATTCCAAAAGCTGAAAGCTGCTTTGCTTTCAAATCAAACCCATAGGGAGAAGATAATAGGCTTTATACTGTGGTCTCCTGATTTTATGGATTTTATGAAGGGTTTTATACTGTGGACCTTCGTAACTAGACTCGGTGTCAAAGTACTTGAGAAATACAGACCTTCAAGAGAGATTGAAGTGTAACTTTTAGCTGCTCTAAGAGTCAGCTGTCTAAATATGGAGTGTGATTGTATGGCCCCAAACCACAACACCTATGAAAATGGAATTAAATTTAAATGTACTCAAGAATGACTCTTGCAATGTACTTCTCAGCCCCCTCCTCTCCATCTGTAGCTGGTGGGAGTTGAGCTTACAGAGAACTTTGCTGAGAATGTTTAACACCTTGCAGATGTTTAAATTTGTAAACCATCTTCAATGGGTTATAAATAAAGTAATGCTGGCTGTAAAATGTAATGTATTTGAGAATAATGTTGAAAAAGTTGCCTGAGTCAAAATAAAGACTTTTCTATTTCAGCTGCCTTTAATCTTCTTTAAATGAAATTTCCAAATCTGCACAGTGCTACCTTTTTTTTTTTTTAATAGATAAAGAAAGCCCTTTTTTTTTTTTTCTAAATCATTGAAGAACTGTTTCAGAGCTCACACAAGTAGTGAGCTGATCCTGAAGCAGGAAGAAGTTGGTGGTAACTCCTGAGAGGTGAATGTGTCTGTACAGGCATGATGAGTCTGTAGTATTAGCAGCCACATGGTAGCACGTGTAGTGCCTGCACCCTCTTTGAACACTTCTCTAGCTCAACAGGGAGGCAAGAAATGGACAGACAAGAACAAACTGTAAGTGGATTCCCACCTCTACCTTCAGTATTTTAGATAGCACAAGACCAACCTCAGAGAACACTGATCCTCTCAGAGGGTCTTCTAGGTCCTAGAGACATCCTCTAGGTCCTTCTTTCTGCTGTAAAGCATCTGTGTGGATTGTCCTTTCTGCAAATCCAGACAGGCTTTTGAAAGTTTTTTAGCTATTCATCTTCTACAAGTCCCTTCTACTCTTGTGACACCACTCTCTATATCCCTATCCAACTAAAGGAAGATACTTTTATTTTGTTATTTTCATAGAGACAGCAGTAACAGCCTTAGAGATGTTGAATACAAACACTGGTTTTGCAAGGGAAGATTTATATAAACAACATCTTGATTGCGTGCAGTGGCAATAGTAAATGCATCACTAATGGGAAGATATCCTCTTAGGAATATAATTTTGCAGCACTGTTCCATAGTGCAACCAAAATGCTGTAAAGCTCTGCCCTAAATTAATAATTGGGAATATTGCTGAAGAATGGCAAGCATTTTTTAAGGGAGATGGATATCTGCTGTAAACCAGACATCATTTTATTGCTCGGAAATGTGAGCAGTCCCTTAAGTATCTGCTTTGCAAATATGAACCTGGGTCAAGAGGAAAGAAATCAGAGAGACTACAGCAAGTGATGTAGAAGTCTGTTGCCTCTGGTACAAAATGCTTAGCGCTGATACAAACTGTGTTAAAAGAAAATGAGAATAGAAGACCATTTAATTGCCTGAAGTTTGAAAGTAGTATTTTCCTTCTCCCTTTTCCTTTTTTCCTTTTTTTTGACACCTCTTCTTTTTCCTTTTTTTTTCCCCTCTTTTCCCTCTTTTTCCTTTTTTCCCCCCCCCCCCTTTTCCCCCCCTTTTTTCCATCTTCTTCCTTCCCCCCCCCCCTGTTTTCCAGCGGTGGGTCGTAGATACTTTTTTAAATGCAGACTGATAACAGTTTCAGGTGTGGGTTTGCGAGGGGTGGGGGGGTGGTGTTTTATGACGGCAACACG